>QNTS01003735.1:30996-42652 GCA_003317085.1 Hucho hucho | reverse complement strand
CAACAATGACAAATACTGAAATATTACTCTGTGTTGTTAATGCCAACAATGACAAATACTGAAATATTATTCTGTGTTGTTATTGTCAACAATGACACATACAGAAATATGATTCTGTGTTGTTATTGCCAATAATGACAAATACTGAAATATTATTCTGTGTTGTTATTGCCAACAATGACAAATACTAGTGTATTATTCTGTGTTGTTATTGTCAACAATGACACATACTGAAATATTATTTTGTGTTGTTATTGTCAACAATGACAAATACTGAAATATTATTCTGTGTTGTTATTGTCAACAATGACAAATACTGAAATACTATTCTGTGTTGTTATTGTCAACAATGACAAATACTGAAATATTATTTTGTGTTGTTATTGCCAACAATGACAAATACTGAAATATTATTCTGTGTTGTTATTGTCAACAATGACAAATACTGAAATACTATTCTGTGTTGTTATTGTCAACAATGCCAAGAATTTCAATGGAATTCTGTCTCACCCCTCTCTTTATCAGCAATCTACTATGGAAGTCCCAGCACACAGCAGCTCTTATGGGAATCTTCAGGGTAATGGGATATGAGGTGTGTTGACTTGAATGACAACATGGTGACCTCAGTAGTTTAATGAATCTGTGACCTGCCTGGTCTAGCAATATAGCCTCAGCCTCCAGGAGCACACGTATATGGTCTCTGCATAGGTTTGAATCCAGCCTACTGCCCTTTGACAAAACCTCTATCTTTCCCCACTGTCATCCTCTCTCTGTTCAATGAAGTCAGAAAATACCTTAAAAGTATACATTACCAGACAAAGGTTTGGACACATCTACTCATTCAAGGGCTTTTCTTAATTTTTAATACTTTCTACATTGTGTCACTAGCAATGCACCCCCACACCATCACACCTCCTCCTCCATGCTTCACGGTGGGAACCACACATGCGGAGATCATCCGTTCACCTACTCTGCATCTCACAAAGATACACATGACATGGCAAAATATAGTGAAGGTATACTATTTAAATGTATAATATATGCCATTTAGCAAACGCTTTTATCCAAAATGAGTTACAATCAAGTGTGCATACATTTTACGTGTGGGTGGCCCCAGCAGGAATCGGATCCACACCCTTGACGTTGCAAGCTCTACCAGCTAAGCAACACAGGCCCATCTGTTATTTTTATTGTTTCATTTTCTCATCTTTAGCAGCAGTGTATTACTTGAAGTCCCCACAGTCACCAGATCTTCTGGGAAATTTCAATTAACTTCTGGGAAATATTTGTCAATATCAGATGAACCAATTACCAATTATGACAAGCATTTCAGAATATTGTTACATTAGTCTGTGGGGCCATATAAACTGCTGCCGAAGACGAGAATAGGAAATACTGTAATATACTCTATATAAATACTCCAACAATTCCAGAGTATTACTGAAGTCACAACATTGAGAAGAAAGAAGAGCTGCTGTCGAAGAAAAAGAAGAAGAGAGAGAGAAAAGATAAGCTGTCTATGGAGACTTCAATAATACACCACTGCTGAAGATGAGAATATGAAATACTCTTATGCTCTATAATAATACTCTGTAATTGTTAGAGTATTCACAATATATAGGGTAAGAATAGGAAAGAAAGGAAAGAAATTAAAGCATTCCCAGCCTTAAACACTTACTTGGTTTTTATATTGATAATGAAGGTATACAGTGCATTCGGAAAGTATTAAGACCCCTTGACTTATTCCACATTTTGTTAAATTACAGCCTTATTCTAAAATGTATTATACAGTTGTTTTTCCTTATCAATCTACACACAATACCCCATAATGACAAATCAAAAACAGGTTTAGATATTTAAAAAAAAACGGAAATATCACATTTACATAAGTATTCAGACCCTTTACTCAGTACTTTGTTGAAGCAGCTTTGGCAGCGATTACAGCCTCGAGTCTTCTTGGGTATTACGCTACAAGCTTGGCACACCTGTATTAGGGGAGTTTATCCGATTCTTCTCTGCAGATCCTCTCAAGCTCTGTCATGTTGGATGGGGAGCGTCGCTGCACTGCTATTTTCAGTTATCTCCAGAGATGTTAGATTGGGTTCAATCCGGGCTCTGGCTGGGCCACTCAAGGACATTCAGAGACTTGTTCCAAAGCCACTCCTGCGTTGTCTTGGCTGTGTGCTTAGGGTCGTTGTCCTGTTGGAAGGTGAACCTTCGCCCCAGTCTGAGATCCTGAGTGCTCTGGAGCAGGTTTTCATCAAGGATCTCTCTGTACTTTGCTCTGTTCATCTTTCCCTTGATCCTGACTAGTCTCCCAGGCCCTACAGCATGATGCTGCCACCACCATGCTTCACAGTAGGGATGGTTCCAGGTTTCCTCCAGACGTGAGTGACGCTTGGCATTCAGGCCAAAGAGTTCAATCTTGATATCATCAGACCAGAAAATCGTGTTTCTGGACTGAGAGTGCTTTAGGTGCCTTTTAGCAAACTTCAAGCGGGCCGTCGTGCATTTTGCTGAGGAGTGGCTTCCATCTGGCCAATGTACCATAAAGGCCTGATTGGTGGAGTGCTGCAGAGATGGTTGTCCTTCTGGAAGGTTCTCCCATCTCCTTAGATGAACTCTGGAGCTCTGTCAGAGTGACCATCAGGTTCCTGGTCACCTCCCTGACCAAGGTCCTTCTTCCCCGATTGCTCAGTTTGACCGGGCAGCCAGCTCTAGGAAAATTCTTGGTGGTTCCAAACTTCTTCCATTTAAGAATGATGGAGGCCACTGTGTTCTTGGGGACCTTTAATGCTGCAGACATTTTTGGTACCCTTCCCAAGATCTGTGCCTTGACACAATCCTGTCTCGGAGCTCCTCTGACAATTCCTTCGACCTCATGGCTTGTTTTTTGCTCTGACATGCACTGTCAACTGTGGGACCTTATATAGACAGGTGTGTGCCTTTCCAAATCATGTTCAATCAATTGCATCTACCACAGGTGGACTTAAATCAAGTTGTAGAAACATCTCAAGGACTATCAATGGAAACAGGATGCACCTGAGCTCAATTTCGAGTCTCATAGCAAAGGGTCTGAAACTTATGTAAAGGTATTTCTGTTTTATATTTTTAATACATTTGCTAAACTTTCCAAAAACCTGTTTTCGATTTTGTCGTTATGGGGTATTGTGATGTCATTATGGGGTATTGTGATGTCATTATGGGGTATTGTGATGTCATTATGGGGTATTGTGTGTAGATTAATGAGGAAAATGTTTTATTTAATCAATTTTAGAATAAGGCTGAAACGTAACAAAATGTGGAAAAGGTCAAGGGGTCTGAATACTTACCAAATGCAGTGTAAATTATGTTGTAAAGAAAAAGGGATGATGCTCATTACACTTATTAGTTTTGTATTGAAATAGCTACATTTACAATATGATTACTGTGTTTAATTAAGTTTTCAAAGATGAGCTATGACGGAACAGTCAATTTCCTTTAAAGATCTTCTCTGTTCAGTGAATGTGTGTGTATGTATTTGCGAATCTTGTACCGCTGTGTGAAATGCCTCAGCAGCATTCATCTTAATAAAGTACTATCTTATCTGTGTGGTGCGGCGTCAAGGCGTGCGATGTGCGGCTGAGTGTCAGAGAGGGAGCAGGGAGCATGCTTCATTCATTAAGGTTAAGATCAAGCTATTGGCCAATTTCACACCAAAATGTGACTTCCAATTTTAATCCAACCCACTTTTAACCCAACCATGAAAGACACACATTCATACACATATGTGTACATATACAGTTTTATTTTGAGAGATGAGGGAGGCTGCCGTACTGGGTGCCTAGGGAGCTGTCGTTGTATGGCACAACGTTAGGCAATAGCATCTAGGACTTGATACTAGCAACCCTCCAGTTGCCAGCTCTCTTCCCACAATATTTTTCCAGTCGAACCCAGTATATTCTCCGCCTTCAGTTTCAAATAACCCTTCAACCAGCCAACCAGTATATTCTCAGCCTTCAGATTCAAACAACCCTTCAACCAGCCAATCAGTATATATTGTCAGCCCGTCCCTCTCTCAGCTATATTCTCAGCCCCCAGATTTATGACTCTGTCATCCTGCATGAGGGGCTTTAGAAGTCATGTGGGTTAACCACCTCCAGAAGCCCTGATATCCTCCTCCTACTCACTCCCCTCAGGTTGCATCGTAGGACCAAATCACCGTCCTGTTTGTCTATCTTCTCCTTCCTCTTCTTCTTCTTTTTCAATCATTTTAGCTGGGCTAGATTGAGCTTGCCGTGTCGCAATAAAACCAATAAAATATTCTCTAATAATGTAAACCCCACACATCAGGGCACTACAGGCAGGCTCAAGCAAACACTCAAAAGAATTTGAAAGATTTCAAATACTATTTGAACCCAGATCTATGCAATTCAGTAGTTTCATATGAACAGTTAGTGGGTTGTTGGATGTGTCAGATTAGCTTTTGATGACCTCTAGAAGAACAGACTGTGTGTTTGTCTTGTGGTGAAACCTGACCGGTGTCCCTTGAGTCCTATTTGAGCTCCCTTGAGTTTCTCTTTTTCTGGCCATGTCAAGGTTAAAACAGTCACTGGGGAAACAGCAATATTTGCAGGTGAAGCATGCAGGTTGTCTCCTAGGTGTTGAAGAGGGAGAGAATTTCCTGCCTGTGACTCACCCCTCATATTTATTATGGTAAAGCAGGTGTGAGACAGAACCAAATCAAATCAAATTGTATTTGTCACATGCGCCGAATACAACAAGTGTAGACCTTACCGTGCAATGCTTACTTACAAGCCCTAACCAACAATACAGTTTTAAGAAAATAAGAGTTAAGACAAGATTTACTAAATAAACTAAAGTTAAAAAAGTAACACAATAAAATAACAATTACGAGGCAATATACAGGGGGTAACGGTACTGAGTAAATGTGCATGGGTACAGGTTAGTCGAGGTAATTGAGGTAATATGTACAGTACCAGTCAAACGTTTGGACACACCTACTCATTCAAGGGTTTTTCTTTATTTTTACTATTTTCTACATTGCATAATAATAGTGAAGACATCAAAACTATGACATAACACATATGGAATCATGTAGTAACCAAAAAAGTGTTAAACATATCAAAATATATGTTATATTTTAGATTCTTCAAAGTATCCACTCTTTTCCTTGATGACAGCTTTGCACACGCTTGTCAATCAATCAACCAGATTCACCTGGAATGCTTTTACAACAGTCTTGAAGGAGTTCCCACATATGCTGAGCACTTGTTGGCTGTTTTTCCTTCACTCTGCGGTCCAACTCATCCCAAACCATCTCAATTGGGTTGAGGTCGGGTGATTGTGGAGGCCAGGTCATCTGATGCAGCACTCCATCACTCTCCTTCTTGGTCAAATAGCCCTTACACAGCCTGGAGGTGTGTTTTGGGTCTTGTCCTTGTTGAAAAACAAATGATAGTCCCACTAAGTGCAAACCAGATGGAATTGCGTATCGCTGCAGTGGTTTCTTTGCAGCAATTTGACCATGATGGCCTGATTCATGCAATCTCCTCTGAACAGTTGATGTGGAGATGTGTCTGTTACTTGAACTCCGTGAAGCATTTATTTGGGTTGCAATTTCTGAGGCTGGTAACTAGAATGGACATCCTCTGCAGCAGAGGTAACTCTGGGTCTTCCTTTCCTGTGGCGGTCCTCATGAGAACCAGTTTTATCATAGCGCTTGATGGTTTCTGCGACTGCACTTCAGTGTGCGGGGTACAGGTTAGTTGAGGTAATTTGTACATGTAGGTCGGGGTGAAGCGCCTATGCATAGATAATAAACAGCGAGTAGCAGCAGTGTACAAAAAGGGAGGGGGGGGGGGGTCAATGTTAATTGTCCAGTGGCGATTTTATTAATTGTTCAGCAGTCTTATGGCTTGGGGGTAGAAGCTGATGAGGAGCCTTTCGGTTCAAGACTTGGCGTTCCGGTACCGCTTGCCGTGCGGTAGCAGAGAAAACCACCCCTACCGTGTCACAACACAACTGATTGGCTCAAACGCATTATTAAGAAGGAAAGAAATTCCACAAATTAACTTTTAAGGCACACCTGTTAATTTAAACGCATTCCAGGTGACGACCTGATGAAGCTGGTTGAGAGAATGCTAAGAGTGTGCAAAGCTGTCATCAAGTTAAAAGGTGGCTACTTTGTATTAACACAAATATATTTTGATTTGTTTAACACTTTTTTGGTTACTACATTATTCCAGATGTGCTATTTCATAGTTTTGATGTCTTCACTATTATTCTGCAATGTAGAAAATAGTAAAAATAAAGAAAACCATTGAATGAGTAGGTGTGTCCAAACTAGTGTCTATGTATAGATAATAAACAGAGAGTAGCAGCAGTGTAAAAAAAAAAGTGTGTAGGGATGGGTCAATACAAATAGTCTGGGTAGCCATTTGATTAATTGTTCAGCAGTCTTCTGGCTTGGGGGTAGAAACTGTTAATTAGGAGCCTTTTGGACATAGACTTGACGCTCCGGTACCACTTGCTGCGTGGTGGCAGAGAGAACAGTCTATGACTTGGGTGGTTGGAGTCTTTGACCATTTCTTGGGCCTTCCTCTGACACCGCCTAGTATAGAGGTCCTGGATGGTACGCACTACCCTCTGTAGCGCCTGACGGTCGGATGCTGAGGAGTTGCCATACCGGGCAGTGATGCAACCAGTCAGGATGCTCTTAATGGTGCAGCTGTAGAACTTTATGAGGATCTGAGGACCCACGGCAAATCTTTTCAGTCTCCTGAGGTGGAATTCATTGCCGTGCCCTCTTCATGGCTGTCTTGGTGTGTTTGGATCATAATAGCTTGTTGGTGATGTGGTCACCAAGGAACTTGAAGCTCTCAACCCGCTCCACTACAGCCCCGTCGATGTGAATGGTGGCGTGTTCAGCTTTCCTTTTCCTGTAGTCCACGATCAGCTCCTTTGTCTTGCTCACATTGAGGGAGAGAATGTTGTCCTGGCACCATACTGCTAGGTCTCTGATCTCCTCCCTATAGGCTGTCTCATCGTTGTCGGTGATCAGGCCTGCCACCGTTGTGTTGTCAGCAAACTTAATGATGGTGTTGGAGTCGTGCTTGGCCACACAGTCGTGGGTGAACAAGGAGTACAGGAGGGGACAAAACAAGTACCCCTGAGGGGCCCCTGTGTTGAGGATCAGTGTGGCAGACGTGTGGTTGCCTACCCTTACCACCTGGGGCGGCCCGTCAGGAAGTCCAGGATCCAGTTGCAGAGGGAGGTGTTTAGTCCCAGGGTCCTTAGCTTATTGATGAGCTTTTTAGCATTCTTACATAGGTGTTCCTTTTGTCCAGGTGGGAAAGGGCAGTGTGGAGTGAAATAGAGATTGCATCATCTGTGGATCTGTTAGGGCGGTATGCAAATTGGAGTGGGTCTAGGGTTTCTGGGATAATGGTTTTGATGTGAACCCTGACCAGCCTTTCAAAGCGCTTCATGGCTGCAGACGTGCGTGCTACGGGTTGGTAGTCATTTAGGCAGGTTACCTTAGTGTTCTTGGGCACAGGGACTATGGTGGTCTGCTTAAAACATGTTGGTATTACAGACTCTGACAATTAGAGGTTGAAAATGTCAGTGAAGACACTTGCCAGTTGGTCAGCGCATGCTCTGAGTACACGCCCTGGTAATTCGTCTGGCCCTGCGGCCTTGTGAATGTTGACCTGTTTAAAGGTCTTACTCACATCGGCTGCGGAGAGCGTTATCACGCAGTCGTCTGGAACAGCTGGTGTTCTCATGCATGTTTCAGTGTTACTTGCCTCGAAGTGAGCATAGAAGTAATTTAGCTCAGACTCTAGGATGAGGAAAAAAACTACTTACAAGAATGAAACAGATGAATGCACAGACGTTGTCAATTTCCATTGTTACTTGTAATGTTCAAAAGGGAGAGAAAGACAATCCCATTTTCTCAGAATTAACTAGCTATCTTGGCTACACACCATACTATATAGGGTATCCACCCACTCTGCCCAGAGTGGCTGAAAACGCGTGTTGGTGAGGAAATGTCACTTCCTTATGTAATAAAAAAAAATGTACCAAGACAATTATGAGTATTCATGTTCTGAATCGTTCAGTGGGTTCTTTCTCTAACATATCATTGACAGTATATCCACAAAGTCGGATTTCGTAACCTAATACAATCGATAATAAGCACCGAACTCTGTTGACATAGTGGAACAGGTTTTTCGTAACAACTTTTGAGGATTTTATATTTTGTGGATGTCGTCTTCAAAGTTGTTTCCGCTGGTCGCAAAAAGCTAAATCAGCATGAAACAAACTGAATTACATGTAAAAAGCGTGGTATATGCTCAGTGATCTGCTGACATTTTGCCAGATATTACATCTACCCTGTAGTGTACTACTGAGTTTATCTTTCCACTTGGATGCCGCGTCCAGAAACCTTAAAATGAGAGTCAGGTTGTCAAGATGGGTAATGTACTGTGTAAGTACACAGCCATTACAACTAAGTAGCCCTCAAGATACACTTCATTTTAACTAGCTAAATCCTGTGTAACACCTAGAAATTACATTGTACTTATGCAGATAGTACATGTATCTGTGGTTACTGGTGTATTTATCCTCTCACTTGGATGTAGTGGTGGAAAATTACTAAATTGTCATACTTGAATAAAAGTAAAGATGCCTTCATAGAAAATGACTCAAGTATAAGTGAAAGTCACCCAGTAAAATTCTACTTGACTAAAAGTCTTACATTTTCTGGTTTAAATCTACTTAAATCTACTCTAAGTACAGTGCTGGAAAAAGCAGTCATTTGTCATACTTCAGCAAAAGTCAAAGTCAAGTCTATACATCAAATATTCTTACAGTTGAAGTCAGAAGTTTACACATACTTAGGTTGGAGTCATTAAAACTCACTTTTCAACCACTCCACAAATTTCTTGTTAACAAACTAGAGTTTTGGCAAGTCGGTTAGGACATCTACTTTGTGCATGACACAAGTACTTTTTCCAACAATTGTTTACAGACAGATTGTTTTACTTATAATTCACTGTATCACAATTCCAGTGGGTCAGAAGTTTACATACACTAAGTTGACTGTGCCTTTAAACAGCTTGGAAAATTCCAGAAAATTATGTCATGGCTTTAGAAGCTTCTGATAGGCTAATTGACATCATTTGAGTCAATTGGAGGTGTACCTGTGGATGCATTTCAAGGCCTGCCTTCAAACTTAGTGGCTCTTTGCTTGACATCATGGGAAAATCAAAGGAAATCAACCAAGACCTCAGAAAAAAAAAGTTTGGTTCATCCTTGGGAGCAATTTCCAAATGCCAGAAGGTACCACGTTCATCTGTACAAACAGTAGTAGACAAGTATAAACACCATGGGACCACGCAGCCGTAATACCGCTCAGGAAGGAGACGCGTTCTGTCTCCTAGAGATTAACGTACTTTGGTGTGAAAAGTGCAAATCAATCCCAGAACAACAGCAAAATACCTTGTGAAGATGCTGGAGGAAGCAGGTACAAAGTATCTATATCCACAGTAACATGAGTCCTATATCGACATAACCTGAAAGGCCGCTCAGCAAGGAAGAAGCCACTGCTCCAAAACCGCCATAAAAAAAGCCAGACTACGGTTTGCAACTGCACATGGGGACAAAGATCGTACTTTTTGGAGAAATGTCCTCTGGTCTGATGGAACAAAAATAGAACTGTTTGGCCATAATGACCATCGTTATGTTTGTAGGGAAAGGGGGGAGGCTTGCAGCTGAAGAACACCATCCCAACCGTGAAGCATGGGGGTGGCAGCATCATGTTGTGGGGGTGCTTTGCTGCAGGAGGAACTGGTGCACTTCACAAATTAGATGGCATCATGAGGAAGGACAATTATGTGGATATATTGAAGCAACATCTCAAGACATCAGTCAGGAAGTTAAAGCTTGGTCACAAATGGGTCTTCCAAATGGACAATGACTCCAAGCATACTTCCAACGTTTTGGCAAAATGGTTTAAGGAAAACAAAGTCAAGGTATTGGAGTGGCCATCACAAAGCCCTGACCTCAATCCCATAGAAAATGTGTGGGCAGAACAGAAAAAGCGTGTGCGAGTAAGGAGGCCTACAAACCTGACTCAGTTACACCAGCTCTGTCAGGAGGAATGGGCCAAAATTCACCCAACTTATTGTGGGAAGCTTGTGGAAGGCCTCCCGAAATGTTTGACCCAAGTTAAACAATTTAAAGGCAGTGCTACCAAATACTAATTGAGTGTATGTAAACTTCTGACCCACTGGGAATGTGATGAAAGAAATAAAAGCTGAAATAAATAATGATCTCTAATATTATTCTGACATTTCACATTCTTAAAATAAAGTGGTGATCCTAATTGACCTAAGACAGGGCATTTTTACTAGGATTAAAGGTCAGGAATTGAGATAAACTGGGTTTAAATGTATTTGGCTAAGGTGTATGTAAACTTCTGATTTCAACTGTATATTAAGCAAACCAGACGGCACGATTTCTTTTATTTTGTTTTTTTACAGACATCCAGGGGCTCACCAACACTCAGACATCATTTACAAACACAGTATTTCTGTTTAGTAAGTCCACCAGATCAGAGGCAGTAGGGATGACAACGTGTTATATTGATAGTTGTGTGAATCAGACCATATTGCTGTCCCATCTAAGCATTTGAAATGTAACAAATACTTTTGGGTGTCAGGTAAAATGTACGGAAGAAAAAAAGTACATATTTACTTTAGGAATGTAGTGGAGTAAAAGTAAAAGTTGTCAAAAATATAAATAGTAAAGTACAAATACCCACAATAAACGACTAAAGTAGAACCTCAAAGTATGTTATTAGTTACTTTACACCACTGCTTGGACGGCAAGGAGTTTCAGGTTGTCAAACGGACACCATGCATTATGAAGTGGGAGGACACCCGCATGGTAGTCAGTGAAGTTGACCTATATCTGGTCTGGTATTGTAAATTCAACCAAGTTAACCCAGATGATACAGTTTTGGGGGACAACTACAGTGAGGGAACAAAGTATTTGATCCCCTGCTAATTTTGTACGTTTGCCCACTGACAAAGAAATGATCAGTCTATAATTTTAATGGTAGGTTTATTTAAACAGTGAGAGACAGAATAACAACAAAAAAATCCAGAAAAACGCATGTGAAAAATGTTATAAATGGAATTGCATTTTAATGAGGGAAATAAGTATTTGACCCCCTCTCAATCAGAAAGATTTCTGGCTCCCAGGTGTCTTTTATACAGGTAACGAGCTGAGATTAGGAGCACACTCTTAAAGGGAGTGCTCCTAATCTCAGTTTGTTACCTGTATAAAAGACACCTGTCCACAGAAGCAATCAATCAATCAGATTCCAAACTCTCCACCATGGCCAAGACCAAAGAGCTCTCCAAGGATGTCAGGGACAAAGATTGTAGACCTACACAAGGCTGGAATGGGCTACAAGACCATCGCCAAGCAGCTTGGTGAGAAGGTGACAACAGTTGGTGCGATTATTCGCAAATGGAAGAAACACAAAAGAACTGTCAATCTCCCTCGGCCTGGGGCTCCATGCAGATCTCACCTCGTGGAGTTCCAATGATCATTAGAACGGTGAGGAATCAGCCCAGAACTACAC
>QNTS01003735.1:18574-28988 GCA_003317085.1 Hucho hucho | reverse complement strand
GGGGTAGAGGGAGACATACAGAGTGAGAGACCAAGAAAGAAAGAGAAACTGAGAGATAGAGAGACAGGATATACAGTAGCCTACAGAATGTGTGTGTCTGAGAGTGTACGGTGTACTGATATAGAACACATATATACAGTACCTGTTGACAGGAAGGACAGTGTAGCTAGCGTGACTGCTGGTATATGAACCAGTCACTCTAGGCTATTGCTGCCGCTCTATTGTGGCTAGAAGCTAGAGATCTAGCTGGTGATAGCACCTGAGAGCAGGACAGACAGGGCAGTTTACTATGTCCCAAAAACCACCTCACTGACCCACAGTTCAGTATGACAACACACATCATCAAACGGCAAGATCATTCTATTCCATCAACACCTAAGACATCATAAAAAACTGTTCAGGTGAGTAATCAGGTAGTATCACAGAGGTCATAATAACATGGTTGTTACCATTGGTAGTTACTGCACGTCCTCTAGCAGTTTATGCAGGTTTTCACAATTACTACTATCTCCTTCATAAAATTCATACATGCCTTAGAGCTGTTCAAAGACAATGAGCGTTATTTAGCCATGCAAATGTGCACGTGGTTTATCCATATCAAGTCATTTGACTGACTCTTTCACATTAGGATTCCTCAACTTATATCATCTGTGGAACATGAATTTCCATTTCCAAGTATTAGATTCATTTCACTGCAAACCTGAACTATCAGATATGATTAATGTAACAATAGTGAGTCTGAGAAGACAGCCTGTTTGAATTAAAAGGGTTATCATCACAGCAATTAAATAGATAGGATTGGCTTCCACTGTAGCAGAGTGACAAAGACTGGTGTCAGGTTCAAATTAGATAGCTAGACCGCACTGTTTATTTGCTTATCAGACAACTGACTGTCTGAGGTCACTTCTAGCTAACCTAAACCAGCACTTATCAGTTCAAGGAAAGCAACTCTGTCTATGGATTGTTGTCCATCAACAGTACAATAATACTGTAGTATTGCACTTAAGGTTAATTTGAGAAAATAATGTCAGAGTCCCCTGCCAGCTGGTCTACTCTAGTGCCTTATCAGTTAAAAAAAGTATATTTTCTGTAAATACATTGAAAGTCCCGGACAAGCTAAACACCATCTTCGCCCACTTTGAGGAAAGTATCACCTTACCAGATACCTTAGACCAGGGTTCCCCGACTGGTTTAATTTGACCTCCCAAGTTCTCTGAGCAAGTTGTATTTATTTATACAATTTTTTGTTTCGTTTTTTTGGACAAAGAAAATAAGTTATTCAACGTCAACAGTGAAGAGGCGACTCCGGAATGCTGGCCTTCTAGGCAAAGTTGCAAAGAAAAAGCCATATCTCAGACTGGCCAATAAAAAGAAAAGATTGAGATGGGCAAAAGAACACAGACATTGGACAGAGAAACTCTGCCTAGAAGGCCAGCATCCCGGAGTTGCCTCTTCACTGTTGACGTTGAGACTGGTGTTTTGCGGGTACTATTTAATGAAGCTGCCAGTTGAGGACTTGTGAGGCATCTGTTTCTCAAACTAGACACTCTAATGTACTTGTCCTCTTGCTCAGTTGTGCACCGGGGCCTCCCAATCCCCTACTAGTTTGGTTAGAGACAGTTTGCGCTGTTCTGTGAAGAGAGTAGTACACAGCGTTGTACGAGATCTTCCGTTTCTTGGCAATTTCTTTCATGGAATAGCCTTAATTTCTCAGAACAAGAATAGACTGACAAGTTTCAGAAGAAAATTCTTTGTTTTTGGCCATTTTGAGCCTGTAATCAAACTCACAAATGCTGATGTTCCAGATACTCAACTAGTCTAAAGACGGACAGTTTTATTGCTTCTTTAATCAGAACAACAGTTTTCAGCTGTGCTAACATAATTGCTAAATGGTTTTCTAATGAATAATTAGCCTTTTAAAATTATAAACTTGGATTAGCTAACACAACGTGCCTTTGGAACACAGGAGTGATGGTTGCTGATAATGGGCCTCTGTACGCCTATGTAGATAATCCATAAAATAAGGCGAAGCTTATAGATGACCTGGAGCCAGTGGGATTGGCGACGAATATGAAGCGAGGGCCAGGCAACGAGAGCATACAGGTCGCAGTGGTGGGTAGTATATGGGGCTTTGGTGACAAAACGGATGGCCCTGTGATAGACTGCATCCAATTTGCTGAGTAGAGTGTTGGAGGCTATTTTGTAAATGATATCGCCAAAGTCAAGGATCGGTAGGATAGTCAGTTTTACGAGGGTATGTTTGGCAGCATGAGTGAAGGATGCTTTTTTGGATTGGAGATGCTTAATGTGATTCTGGAAGGAGAGTTTACAGTCTAACCAGACACCTAGGTATTTGTAGTTGTCCACATATTCTAAGTCAGAACCGAGTAGTGATGCTGGACGGGCAGGCAGGTGCGTGCAGCGATCAGTTGAAGAACATGCATTTAGTTTTACTTGCATTTAAGAGCAGTTGGAGGCCACGGAAGGAGAGTTGTTTGACATTGAAGCTCGTCTGGAGGTTAGTTAGCATCTCCTCCTCATGGACTGCAACAGATTTGCCAGTTCTTGCTGTTACCCCACTCTTCCACCATGTCACCTGCAAGTTCCCGGACATTTCTGGGGGGAATGGCCCTAGCCCTCACCCTCCGTTCCAACAGGTCCCAGATGTGCTCAATGGGAATGAGATCCGGGCTCTTCGCTGGCCATGGCAGAACACTGACATTCCTGTCTGGAAATCACGCACAGAACAAACAGTATGGCTGGTGGCATTGTCATGCTGGAGGGTCATGTCAGGATGAGCCTGCAGGAAGGGTACCACATGAGGGAGGAGGATGTCTTCCCTGTAACGCACACCGTTGAGATTGCCTGCAATGACAACAAGCTCAGTTTAACCCAACCCCTCTGATTCAGAGGGGTTGGGTTAAATGCGGAAGACACATTTCAGTTGAAGGCATTTGGTTGTACAACTGACTAATAATGGTGACTTTGACTTTGACTTTGACTTTGATGATGCTGTGACACACCACCCCAGACCATGACGGACCCTCCACCTCCACATCGATCTCGCTCCAGAGTACAGGCCTCGGTGTAGCGCTCATTC
Organism: Hucho hucho; assembly: GCA_003317085.1. Lineage (NCBI taxonomy): Eukaryota > Metazoa > Chordata > Actinopteri > Salmoniformes > Salmonidae > Hucho > Hucho hucho. Next base: position 25,888 of record QNTS01003735.1, on the reverse strand, counting down.
CTTTGACGATAAACGTGAATCCGACCATCACCCCTGGTGAGACAAAACCGTGACTCGTCAGTGAAGAGCACTTTTTGCCAGTCCTGTCTGATCCAGCGATGGTGGGTTTGTGCCCATAGGCAACGTTGTTGCCGGTGATGTTTGGTGAGGACCTGCCTTACAACAGGCCTACAAGCCATCAATCCAGCCTCTCTCAGCCTATTGCGGACACTCTGAGCACTGATTGTGGGATTGTGCGTTTCTGGTGTAACTTGTTGTTGTTGCCATCCTGTACCTGTCCCGCAGGTTTGATGTTCGGATGTACCGATCCTGTGCAGGTGTTGTTACACGTGGTCTGCCACTGCGAGGACGATCAGCTGTCCATCCTGTCTCCCTGTAGCGCTGTCTTAGGCGTCTCACAGTACGGACACATCTGTAGTCCTCATGCCTCCTTGCAGCATGCCTATGGCACGTTCACACAGATGAGCAGGGACCCTGGGCATCTTTCTTTTGGTGTTTTTCAGAGTCAGTAGAAAGGCCTCTTTAGTGTCCTAAGTTTTCATAACTGCGACCTTAATTGCCTAACGTCTGTAAGCTGTTAGTGTCTTAATGACCGTTCCACAGGTGCATGTTTATTAATTGTTTATGGTTCATTGAACAAGCAGGGGAAACAGTGTTTAAACCATTTACAATGAAGATCTGTGAAGTTATTTGGATTCTTACAAATTATCTTTGAAAGACAGCGTCCTGAAAAAGGGACGTTTCTTTTTTTGCTGAATTTGGATATCATCTATACTTGTCCCCTAAATCAGTGGTTCTCAATCCTGGTCCTGGGGACCCAAACTCTCCTTCCAGACTCACATCAAACATCTCCAATCCAAAATTAAATCTAGAATTGGCTTCCTATTTCGTAACAAAGCATCCTTCACTCATGCGGCCAAACATACCCTCGTAAAACTGACCATCCTACCGATCCTCGACTTCTGTGATGTAATTTACAAAATAGCCTCCAATACTCTACTCAACAAATTGGATGCAGTCTATCACAGTGCCATCCGTTTTGTCACCAAAGCCCCATATACCACCCACCACTGCGACCTGTACGCTCTCGTTGGCTGGCCCTCGCTTTACACTCGTCGCCATACCCACTGGCTCCAGGTCATCTACAAGTCCCTGCTAGGTAAAGCCCCGCCTTATCTCAGCTCGCTGGTCACCATAGCAGCACCAACCCGTAGCACGCGCTCCAGCAGGTATATCTCACTGGTCACCCCCAAAGCCAATTCCTCCTTTGGCCGACTTTCCTTCCAGTTCTCTGCTGCCAATGACTGGAACGAACTACAAAAATCTCTGAAACTGGAGACACTTATCTCCCTCACCAGCTTTAAGCACCAGCTGTCAGAGCAGCTCACAGACCCCTGCACCTGTATATAGCCCATCTGTAAATAGCCCAACCAACTACCTCATCCCCTACCGTATTTATTTATTTATCTTGTTCCTTTGCACCCCAGTTTTTCTACATTGCACATTCATCTACTGCACATCTACCATTCCAGTGTTTAAATGCTATATTGTAATTACTTTGCCACCATGGCCTATTTATTGCCTTACCTTCCTTATCTTACCTCATTTGCACTCTTTGTATATAGATTTGTTTTTTCTACTGTATTATTGACTGTATGTTTGTTTTACTCCATGTGTAACTCTGTGTTGTTGTATGTGTCGAACTGCTTTGCTTTATCTTGGCCAGGTTGCAGTTGTAAATGAGAACTTGTTCTCAACTTGCCTACCTGGTTAAATAAAGGTGAAATAAAAAAATAAATAAAAAAAGGGGTGCACATTTTTGTTTTTGCCCTAGCACAACACACCTGATTCAAATTATCAAAGCCTTTTGATGAGTTGATAATTTGAATCAGCTGTGTAGTGCTAGGGCAAAAACAAAAATGTGCACCCCTTTGGGTCCCCAGGACCAGGATTGAGAACCAGTGCCCTAAATGCAAGTGGGTAGGGACCATGTTTACTGTTGTACTCAGGCCTAAAGTTTTAGACCTGTTCTACCTGTTTTGGTTTGTTTGAGGCAGTTAGTCCCCTTAAGCCAACCGTTTAAAGTGGAAGGGAAGGCCGTTGGTTTGCCTGCTCTGTGTTAAACTACAAAGTAACCAGTGCAGACCGGGGTTCAAATACTATTTGAAATCTTCCAAAAACTTTGAGCGTTTGCTTTGGAATGCCAGGTGGGTGGGGGTTGCACTTTTGGGACTTTTCTCTTAGTTCTATTGCAATAGGCAAGCTAAAAAAACAGCACAACGTTCTTGAAATTATTTCAAATAGTATTTGAACTCAGGTCTGAACCACAGGCCACGTCCTGAGGCCAGACATAAGAGACAGTAATATACGTTGTGTGTATGCTGTCACATAAAGACAGGTGGTGGAGAAACTGCAAATGCATGCACTTCTGAAATGTGTATAAAACACCTTTTGTGCCCTCCCTGTATAAATAGAGGACAGTGTTTCCAATATACAGTGCAAAGGCATGATTGATAGCAGGGTATAAGTATAGTTTTAACCTCTATATATCCACATGACGACTAATAATAGCCATAAGGCAAGGAAAGGGGCTAGTTGTGTTGTGTCATAACATGTTGTGTTGTATCTAATTCCGAGTGCTTTTTCTCTCTGCAGTATATATTATTTATTTAACTAGGCAAGTCAGTTAAAAACCCGGACGACTCTGGGCCAATTGTGCACCGCCCTATGGGACTCCCAATCACAGCCAGATGTGATACAGCCTGGATTTGAATCCAGGTACTGCAATGACACCTCTTGCACTGAGAAGCAGTGTTTTAGACCACTGCGCCACTCGGGAGCCCAGTGGCATGATGAACAGGATCCTCCCTCCAATCCTGTCCAAGACCCCAAAGAGAGCAGTTCAGGCACAGGAAGCTGGCTACACTACCCCACAGGAAGTGATACACTATTGGCCACACCTGCCATTAGAGTTGTGAGTGAGTCGTCTGTGTGACGAACAGACTCTGGGTCGTGTTCATTAGGGCCCACAGTAGCATAAGGTTTTGCAAAGGACAACCATAATTTGTGTTTCTTATTGGACAAGTTCAGATAGTACATCCCTTTTTCACTCTGTTTCGGGGCGTTTCCTTCCGTTTCCTGCTGAACACGCCCACGCTGTTTGAAAAACATCCCCAGCCAGACTCACTATCGCTGACCTCCAGGGAACACACCACAAGTGATGATCCTGGGTGAAGTTTTGGCTGCAGATCAGATATACGATCAGCTTCTCCATTGCCCAATCCCAACCTGACCCAAGATCAGCGTCTATGGGCAACTTGACCCTATTACTACTACTACGTGATCAAACATGTGACGTCGCCTGCCGTGTTTGTCTTCCTGGATGGTGATGTTGATTCTGGAGTGCTACCAGTATTGACCAAGTAGAATTTACACTACCTCCTCTGAGTCACTACCTCTGATATCTGCTGCTGCGTACGCCTCTGGGACTAGTTTAGTGTGGTGATGTGGTGATGTGGTGGTGGAACATACACAAACACACACAGCAGTGCCTCTCTCTTGGTCCGTGCCAGGGTACAAAACTGGGTTGTATTCATTAGTCGCCAAACGGAAGAAAACAGACTGAAATGGGAAGGGACTACCTGGACCTGTCCTGTAAGAAGAGCTCATTTTCATTTTAAAAACTGTAGTGGACCCTAATGAACATGACCCAGCTAGGTCGTTCTATGGCTGGCATCAGTGGTGCTCTGTAATGAGACGCTGGAGGCGGAGAGTGCATGTCTGTGTCTGTGTGTGTGAACGTAAACACTCTGACCGAGGAGATGTAGTAATCGCTCACTGTGCTGGAGCTGGCAGGCCAATGGTAGACATGTCTGAAGGGGGAATTAGAGTGAATTAAACAGCAGATTAAATGGCCTCCGCAGGTCTTTTTTAACTGAGCTAAAGATAGTCTTGCGAGAGAGAGAACTTGGTGACAACTTGGTAAGTAAGTTCTGTCTCGTATAGCTGCTGGGTGTATGACTAACCATGGTCAAAAAAGGCAACAGTAAACATATAGTCCCCCACGAATGATGCCAATAAATGCAATTTTGTAAATGACAGATCTCTATGGCAACGCGCATCATTCACCTAAGTTTTGTAAAAATCGGGCCAGTGGTGTCTGACATATCACGTGTGACTAAGGTACGTACAGTTGATTACTATAGCGCCCCATGGGCCAATCAGTGCAATTTTGTAAATGACAGATCTCTATGGCAACGCGCATCATTCACCTAAGTTTTGTAAAAATCGGGCCAGTGGTGTCTGACATATCACGTGTGACTAAGGTACGTACAGTTGATTACTATAGCGCCCCATGGGCCAATCAGTGCAATTTTGTAAAGGTCGGATCTCTGTGGCAAGATGCATCATTCACCCAAGTTTCTTCAAAATCGTGCAAGTGGTGTCTGAGATATAGCATGGGTTAGCTAGACTCAAATCCCTGAGCATGTGTGCCAAATTTCAGCACTCTGAGTCAAACTGATCAAGAGATATAAACATGTGCCCGTTATAGTGCCACCGAGTGGTCGATATGAATGTTCTTGCATATGTTGTGTCTTGTTAGTGTTTGCAACATGTGTACCAAGTTGTGTAACAATACGAATATCCTTGACTGATTTAAATGCATTTATGTGCCATTTACGTGAATGTTTATTGGTCAATAGCAGCCATGTTGTTTTAGGTACTACTCTGGAAAATATTGTATTGAGTGATCTTTGTCCATAGATGCCACATATCAAGTTTAGTGCATTTCGGTCATTCGATTCCAGAAGAGTAGCGTTTTAAGTGTTTTTCACAAAATTCCAAAATGTCGGAAATCCATCATGGCAGACCTTATGGGTCCTTGAGACAATTGTGTTCCTTGTGAGGAGAGGGACCTATCTTCCCAAATTTCAGGACTTTAGGTCAAACAGGGTGAGAGGCTTGACCTGTCAACGTTTGCATTTTCAACCTCTTGTAAATGCACCACCATCTGGCCAATCAGCGTAATTAACGTATGAACGAACGAACGAACGGAGACAGATCAACAGTCCCCTCCCCGATTTCATCAACAACACCATGGATATGTCTCCATTTGGATGCTGTTTCATTGAACATGAAACTGAGATACACAAGTGGGATACACAAAATCAAATCACATTTCATTTCTCAAATACAACTGTTATAGACTTTTCTGTGAAATGCTTACTTACGAGCCCTTTCCCAACAATGCAGAATTTGCTGCCTTTGGTGGGTGTAATAGAGAATAGACCTACGTCTTTGAGCCTAGGTCCTTGAGCATTGTAACCCACAAATCACTGTCCTTTGGAGTGTCTTATGTGTTATATTGGTTAACATCTTGTTCAAAAGTATGTGTGGAGTTTGTGTGCAGCAAACATGTAATTGCATGTTTTCCCACCATTGTGTTTGTGTGATGTCTCTGGACATCTCTCTTCCTGGCAGTGATGGCTCATTTCTCTTAATCTCTACTCTCCGTAGTTATTCACCTTTGAACAGTACATTAAGATGCTGAGTTTCATCGGTTTGTCTGCTGGCTTGGTGAGTAAAGGCGCCCGCATAACAGGTTCGGTTTGCTCATTGCAGAACTCGGCTAGACGAAGTGAACGTCGCATGCTCCCTTAAAAGACCTTAGCTTGAAAAACTAGAACAAATATTACTGTTTGTCCCTCTTGAGACGCTGTAGCAACAACATAGCTCAAAATAGTCTGATTTAATGTAAGCTAAATCAAGAAATCTGTAATTGATTTTGACGTTTTTGCTGAGGAGGTCTTAGTCTCGCAATTTTACATCTAAATAAGATGTTTGGTGCAGTACTTCTCAAGTGAAAACATTTGCATGAAAACTATCCGTCTCTCATTGAATGACAACAAATACTTAATTGAAGAATCACATCCATAGTTCCCACTCCTACTAGGAGTAATAATGTTGACCAATCACCAACAAATGGGCGTAGACTTCAGCTACCAAAGTTCGACTTGCCTTAACAAAAAAATGAATCATCATAATATATGCGCAAACTGTTTTGACTGGGAAGCATGCGACAGACTTCACACACACACACAAACACACGCACAAACACAAAAACACCTGAATACACGCACATCTGATACGTGTACACAATACACCCATATACACTCAGACAACTGTGCTGTGCCTGTCCATCTGAGATTTTCCAAATCCTAAACATAAACACACGTCTATAGACCCATCACTCAGGTGCAGGTAGATGGTGAGATGGATACACACTGACTGACTGACTTTCACCATTCTGACCTTGACTAAGCATCTTCTCCTGGCTGACTGTGTGTGTCAGCAGTGTAACTGACAGATTCACCTTTAACCCTATCAGTCATGAAACCCCAGCAAAACTCTGCTTTTCATATGTCTGACGTTCATTTATCTGCATGTCCAGCCCTTATATTTAGCCTCACAATTAAGTGTTTGATCATGGACTGCAGGAAAAGGAGGGCCGAGCACGCCCCCATTCTCATCGACGAGGCCGTAGTGGAGCAGGTTGAGTGCTTCAAGTTCCTTGGTGTCCACATCACCAACAAACTATCATAGTCCAAACACACCAAGACAGTCGTAAAGAGGGTTCGACAACACCAATTCCACCTCAGGAGACTGAAAAGAGTCCTCAGATCCTCAAAAAGTTCTACAGCTGCACCATCGAGAGCATCCTGACTGGTCGCATCACAGCCTGATATGGCAACTGCTCGGCCTCCGACCACAAAGCACTACAGAGGGTAGTGCGTATCGTCCAGTACATCACAGGGGCCAAGCTTCCTGCCATCCAGGACCTCTTTACCAGGCGGTGTCTGAGGAAGGCCCTACAAATTGCCAAAGACTCCAGCCACCCTAGTCATAGACTGTTCTCTTTGCTACCGCACGGCAAGCGCTACCGGAGCTCCAAGTCTAGGTCCAAAAGGATTCTTAACAGCTTCTACCCCCAAGTCATAAGACTGCTGAACAGCGAATCAAAAGGCTACCTGGGCTATTTGCATTGACCCCCACATTTCATGGTAAGGAAATTATAACTGTTGTATTTGGCGTTGAAAATCCAATACATCCGATGGTGGGACTCATTGGGTTAACAAGGCATGTCATCCCCCTTCCCTCCCCACCAAGCATCAATGTAGATGTGTGTTAGGAGTGATGTCTGCATGATAGATGGCTTACGCGCATGTGTGTGTGTGTGTGTGTGTGTGTGTGTGTGTGTGTGTGTGTGTGTGTGTGTGTGTGTGTGTGTGTGTGTGTGTGTGTGTGTGTGTGTGT
>QNTS01003734.1:83296-94812 GCA_003317085.1 Hucho hucho | reverse complement strand
GGTGTGTGTGTGTGTGTGTGTGTGTGTGTGTGTGTGTGTGTGTGTGTGTGCATTATCTCCCATCTGGCCACTAGAACCCTCCTTTATCATTGGCCCCAGGTTTTCCAGCACACTGACCCATTATCATCTGCCATTATTTCCAGTTAATGTGTCTGTTAATACTGATGATAGTCTAAATGTCTCTGTGTTGGCAAACCTGCCACCCTGTCTGATGCCAACACAATGGAAAGGGGGAGAGAAGAGATGAAAAAAAGGATGAAAGACACTTTTCTTCCACTTTCTGTGAGGCATCTCTGGTGCAGTGCTGGACCAACACACAGCAGGCTCATAGCACTCTGTCAGTAGTGTAGCATGAAAGCGGCATGATAAACAGAATGACCCAAACAAACCATATTCACTACATGACAACCTTCAGGTCACAAGAGATACGATAGCAACCCTGCCCATGCTTCGGCATATGCATCTGTGTGAGTCGACAGTGGAGTGACGGTATGGCCTTTGGGGACAGTGGAGTGACGGTAGGGCCTTTGGGGACAGTGGAGTGACGGTAGGGCCTTTGGGGACAGTGGAGTGACGGTAGGGCCTTTGGGGACAGTGGAGTGACGGTAGTGCCTTTGGGGACAGTGGAGTGACGGTAGGGCCTTTGGGGACAGTGGAGTGAAGGTAGGGCCTTTGGGGACAGAGATACTGGAAGGCTGATGTATGACATTTGGCCAGGCGGTTTATTCTCAGTCTGAGGCCTGTCTGTGTTTTGAGAGGGAGGAAGTGTGAGCGTGAGCGTGTGTGTTTGGCTGGGGAAACTATTATTACTATTTAGAAACATGTGAGACGTGGAGATAGCGCCAGGCTAGCCTGCTACATTACTCCAGCTCAGGTTAGCCGTGAGGTTAGCCATGGTCAGCCATAAAGGCTCAACTGGTTGCACTGATACAGATGGGTATTGACAGCAACTGGCCTTGTGGGGATCACACCTCAGCAGGACATACTGTACAACAGGGGGAACATTGAGAACAGAGGTATGAACACACAGGCGGAAAATACTCGTAAAAATATATATATATTCCAGGAATTAGTTCCAGGAATGAGTCAATCCAAAGACTGCCAAGAAACAAAACATCAAGTTTGATCAATTCAATTGATCAATGCAAAAACTAAATTAGAATCGATCCCTAGCTGTAGCCCTTTATTTAAGTGATAAAGCCAGAGAAGCTGGTGTTTGGAGGACACAATCACTTCAAACTGAAGCTGGAAAGACTGAAACCTAGCTGCACTTTATTTAGATTGACCTTTTTTTCAATTGACATTTCTTTGTATATATCCATAAAAATGATGCCAGCTGATTCATTATTTCGACTGGCTGAGAAATGCTGCCTGCCGGTCTGTCTCGTCCCAACTCCCTAGATGTTCATTACTATGGGACAGCAGGAGATCGAATTTGAATGTTGAGACACTGTTACAAATGTCGGAGAGACAGACAGTGAGGTTTATCTCTGTTGTTAAAAACTAAACGCTAGTCTAAAAGAAATGTGAGATAACGTCCCGGACACCTACAGCAGCCGATGTCACAGCAAGGCCAACAAGATCATCAAGGACATCAACCACCCGAGCCACTGCCTGTTCACCCCACTATCATCCAGAAGGCGAGGTCCGTACAGGTGCATCAAAGCTGGGACCGAGAGATTGAAAAACAGCTTTTATCTCAAGGCCATCAGACTGTTAAACAGCCATACTAACACAGTGAGGCTACTGCCTACATACAGACTCAAATCACTGGCCACTTTAATAAATTGACTTAATAAAGGTATCACTAGTCACTTTAAATAACGCCACGTTAATAATGTTTACATATCCTACATTACTCATCTCATCTGTATATACTGCTCTATACCATCTACTGCATCTATTGCATTTATATGTACATATTCTTATTAATCTCTTACATTTGTGTGTATAAGGTAGTTGTTGTGAATTTGTTAGATTACTTGTTAGACATTACTGCATTGTCGGAACTAGAAGCACAAGCATTTCGCTACACTCGCATGAACATCTGCTAAACGTGTGTGTGACCAATACAATTTGATTTGATTTGATTTAGATGCTTTTTTATAGTGGAGATCACGTTTATAAATTGCCTGGCTGGGCTGATGAGACAGTAGATTGCACAGTTAGACGGAACAGAGTAAATAGGCATTTTAACGTCATAGATTTAGCCAGTGGTAACTTGTGGATTATAAACTGGGTGGTTCGAGTCCTGAATGCTGATTGGCTGACATCCGTGGTATATCAGACCGTATACCACGGGTATGACAAAACATTTATTTTTACTGCTCTAATTACTTTGGTAACCAGTTTATAATAGCAATAAGGCACCTCGGGGTTTGTTATATATCGCCAATATACAATGGCTAAGGGCTGTGTCCAGGCATTCCGCGTTACGTCGTGCGTAAGAACAGCCCTTATTGCTTAAATAGATACAGCCTGGATTGCGGTTTTAACCAATCAGCATTCAGGATTAGACCCACCAGTTGTATAATGTATAGTAGATCATAACACGCTGAGTACGTTCCTTTGCTTCTTCCAACTGAGGCTCTGAATACACAGTTATTAGGACAGGTAAACACACAATGCAGATGCTGTCCATCATCTCACACTGACACACCAAACCAAACCCATTACAGCTTTTCTATGCCATCTTTCTTACATCTCTATTGACCTCCACACCGCCGCCTGCCTTTCAATAGATCTTTAATGATCACAAATGGTTCTGCTGATGTGTCATAATAGGTTAAGAGTCAAACTAGGGTTAAGGTTAATTTGAATAACTGTTTATCCACAGTGGTCCAATTTAAGTCTGCAGAAGGTGTAAATCAAAAAACACACAGAAAAGTATATATAAGGAAACAGAGACAACTAATGCCATGACAAGGCCAAGACTCTTTCATGACATGGGTAGAACACAATACACACACAGAACACAATACACACACAGAACACAATACACACACATACCACAATACACACATAGAACACAATACACACACAGATCACAATACACACACAGATCACAATACACACACAGATCACAATACACACACAGAACACAGTACACACATATAACACAATACACACATAGAACAAACACATTCTCATCTAGTGTGTGTGAGATAACAGTAGGTTGTGATAACATCATTTAAATAGCGTCTGGGTCTCTGGTAGCCCCTCTCTCACTCTCTTGCACGCTCGCACACACACACACACACACACATACACACACACACACACACACACACACACACACACACACACACACAGAGTGATGAAGAGCCCGGAGTTGGCACTTTCTGCCACCAAACTAAGTGGTACTGAATTGTGCTGTCAGCTCTCATTAGAGAACAGCTGACAGAAATCGAAAATAGAGAGAATCCAGTTTATCAGAGGAAGACAGGAAGGAAGCAGGGAAGGTCTGTAATGAAACTAATAAATCACTTCATCTAGTCAGTTATGACATTATATCATAATACAATCACCCACTGCAGTCAAAAACCTTTTAGAATATTTCCACACTTTGGGTTGAAAGAACTACCTGGAATGGTCAAAATGATGATAATGCTGTTTTAGTGGAAGAGCTTTATAAAATAAAATATAATAAACACCTTGAATTTCAGCTTGTTCAGGTGGGTTGGAATGTTTTGGTTCATAGCATGACATCACAATCTGATCTGATTATTCTGACCAAAGAGCAGTCATCTTTTATTTGCAAATGTATCCTCCTACTTAAGTGAGGTAAGCTCTAGTCTAGACCAATGTTTCCCAACCCTGGTCCTCCAGTACCCCCAACAGTACACATTTTAGTTGTAGCCCTGGACAACAAACCTCATTCAGCTCATTGAGGGCATGATGATTAGTTGACAAGCTGAATCAGGTGTTACAGGTTTACAATCAAAATGTGATTATTGGGGTTACTCAAGGACCAGGACTGAGAAACACTGGTCTAGATGATCCTATTCTCCAATCAGGGCTGTATATGTAAATATATTTACATTTGTATTAACATTCCCAAATGATCAGACTGAGTATTTCAATAACAAAAGTAGGCTCAGTGAATTAAATAATAAAACATTTATTTTGAGTTATTAGACATACAGTTATGATTTAAAATACATTTTTAAAGACTGCACTGGGGCTTTAAACACAAACTTGGTCAAGGGAAGAGGGGCTTTCTCAGAGTTGGAGGAAGGGGGGGGAGAGTTTGTATATTTTCCAATGGTTTCATTCTGAACAGAACCATTATTTTTCGTTCGTTCAGTTCCACCGTTCCGACTGGCAAATTAAAGTTGTGAACCGGTTCGAATAAAAATAAAAGTACTGGTTTATATTGTTCCTTTCTGATCCTTTTAAATCATATTATTTTTTACATTTAGCTGGACATGAAAGGACTTCACCAATCATGCAGTACGGATAGAGCAGCTTGCTATGGAGCTGGCAAGCTATAGCTCAGTGAGTTGTTTACATGCGTGATAGAAAGACAAGTGTAGGACGGAAGATGCAACTGAAATTTTGCGGGTGGGGAGAGAACGAGAGCGGTTGGAGGAGGAGGCTTGGCTTGAAGCGCTGGGCATCTTGTGATGACATGAATTATGTGAAGTAGGCCCACAGAACTATACCTACGGAGGAGCGGCTTCTATGAAGGAACTTTGAATGTCTTTGAACTTCCGAGAGTTGGCTTAACGTTAGACCAGAAAAGCTAGCTAAGTAACAAGCTTGTGTGTGCAGAGCGGCACATCTTATCTTTTTGTAGTTATTACATCCAGTGTGAAACGTGACATCTATAGTATCCTTAACTAGCATTGAAAAAGTGAATCCATAAAAAAAAGCCACGCATGTAACGTCAGTAGGCTACAGTTATGCCTTGGAGATGGAAGTGCAGGTAGCCTACAAGCACACACACTGGCAAAGAAGTTACGTTTCTGACTGACAGAGGGAGGGCTTTGCACAAGCACTTTGTAAAAATTCTGGAATGTAAAAGAACGTTATTAACTGGTTCCCATGCTTTTAAAATAACGGTTCTGTTCCGGAACAGTATAGATCACTTTTGTTCCGGGTTCTTATTCGGTTCCTTGAAAATGTTTGTCATTTTCCGGTTTTCAGTTTTGTTCCTTGAACCGGTTCCAACTCCTGGTCTAAATGTGTGTGTGTGTGCTGTATGTGTGTGTACGTGTGTGTGCCCACATTTGCGTCCGTCTGCATGTGTGTACATATCCCCACCTCTGACATGTGTGTGTATGTCAGAGGTGAGCCCTGTAATAAGCTTGATTAGTCCGACCAAGCCAGGGGGAGGCTGCATAGACCTAATTGAGATCATCAATTACTGGCCAGAGTCAATGGCCTTCATTGGATTGCAATACATCCAGAGAGAGGAGGTGATAGGTCAGACAGTTGGATTCAGAGGTCAGCTATTGGTCCAATAAGGAGACGCCTGGATTAGAGGACAAAACACTAGATCACCAGATTACAGTAGGCCTGTGTTGTGTTTAATTCTGCGTCCCTCTTCAGATTTGATCCCTACTTGCAAAACTGGACAAAATCAGCATAATACTATCATTGACCAAATAGCTCTCACAGTCTCACGTCACAGTCTCAAACATCAAATTTCAAAGTGTTTAAGGTTAAGTTTAGGCATTAACTCAACATTTTTAAGGTTAGGATTAAGGTTTGGTATAGGCTTAAAACCAAAATCTCAAAAACAACTTTATCGCTGGATTCGAAATTGGATTCGCCATCCCTGTCCACAACGCTCTAGCAAAACCAAAATCTACTTGAAGGTAACAGCGCTCACTGTTGCCCCTAGTGGCCGGTCTCCACGTCATCTCCCGACGTCCTCAGACATGGATGGACGTCAAATACGGGTGACCTGGCTATTATTTACACCATTGATAAAGATAAGCAACAATTACTGTATAAAATAAATAACATTCATGCCCAGGCTGGAGCAGGGTCACAGGGCTGGAGGTGTCCACACGGTGGGGTCAGGGCTGGAGGTGTGGAGGTAATATCACCCTCCTACTGGAAATGTTTATTCTGCATCATCACCAACACCTACTGTACAGGACTCTCTCTCCCCATCTCTCTTTCTCTCTCAGTCCCCATCTCTCTTTCTCTCTCCCTCCCCCTCTCTCTCTCCCTCTCTCCCCATCTCTCTCACTCTCCCAAGTTCCATCTCTCTCTATCTCTCTCTCTTCCCATCTCACCCCGCCCTCTCACTCCCTCTCTCTGACTTTCTTTCTCTCTCTCGTTCCGTCTCTCTGAGGTCTGAGAAGGCAGTTACCAGTGCAATTAGAGTCTCCATGTTCTTCCCTCCTGTCTCTTTAACTCGACAGGCACACACACGCACATTCACACACACACACAAACACAAACACACATTCACAAACACACACACATTCACAAACACACCTGTCTAAGCTGGATAGGCACTGGGCAAAAGTTAATTCCGATACCACGCTAACTATCCACCCGTGTCTCCCCCTCTCTCCCTCTTTCCTCCCTCAATTGTTCTTTTGCTCTTCATGAAAGAGCTAGCTAGCAATATTTCTCTCTCTCGTTCTCTGCCTCTCAAAGACAGTGCTAACTATGGACCCCAGGTAGAGTAGCTTCTGCAGGAGCTAAATGGGGATCCAAATAGACAAACTACTATCCACCCTTCTCTTTCTTCTCATTCACTAGATCTCACACTTTTATTTCTAGAAGCCTCTCAGCCAAAACTATCAACTCCTCCCTTTCTCTCTCTCCATTGCACCAACTTTTCATATCTCTCTGTACCTTGAGCAGCATGCTAGTGTATCTATAATTACCCTTTCCCCATCCCTCGCTCTCCGACTATCTTTTTTCATCCTTTCATCCTGCAGCCCCTGTCTCACACCGTTTCCCCTCATTATAGCAGTGTTGCTCCTCTCCGTTCTTTATGTTCCTCTTCTTTATTTGGCTGTTTTTACTTCTTGTGGTTTCCTCACTGGCAGTGAATGTGATGCTGTATTGTGTTACTGTCTGTATATACACCTCTAACCAACATGTATTACTCAACCAATGGGGTATTCACACTAGATGTACAGTACCAGTCAAATGTTTGGACACCTACTCATTCAAGGGTATTTTCTACATTGTAGAATAATAGTGAAGACATCAAAACAGTGAAATAACACATATGGAATCATGTAGTAACCGAAAAAGCGTTAAACAAATCAAAATATACTTTATATTTTATATTCTTCAAAGTAGCCACAAGCATTTATTTGGGCTGCAATTTCTGAGGCTGGTAACTCTATTGAACTTCTACTCTGTAGCAGAGGCAACTCTGGGTCTTCCTTTCCTGTGGCGGTCCTCATGAGAGCCAGTTTCATCATAGCTCTTGATGGTTTTTGCGACTGCAGTTGAAGAAACTTTCAAAGTTCTTGACATTTTACGGATTGACAACTTCATGTCTTAAGGTAATGATGGACTGTCATTTCTCTTTTCTTATTTGAGCTCTTCTTGTCATAATATGGACTTTGTCTTTTACCAAATAGGGCTATCTTCTGTATACCACCCCTACCTTGTCACAACACAACTGATCACATTAAGAAGGAAAGAAATTCCACAAATGAACTATTAACAAGGCACACCTGTTAATTGAAATGCATTCCAGGTGACTACCTCATGAAGCTGGTTGAGAGAATGCCAAAAGTGTGCAAAGCTGTCATCAAGGCAAAGGGTGGCTACTTTGAAGAATCTTAAATATAAAATATATTTTGATTTGTTGAACACTTTTTTGGTTACTACATGATGTGTTATTTCATTGTGTTGATGTCTTCACTATTATTCTACAATGTAGATATAGTAAAAATGAAGAAAAACCCTGAATTAATAGGTGTGTCCAAACTTTTGACTGGTGCTGTATATTGTATGTGTTTGTGTGCGTGTGTTAGGCCATTGAGCTTTCTATCTCCTCAATTCCCCTCTCATATCTCTTTTAAACTCTCTCTGTCCCCTCAATCCCCCTCTCCCTATCTCTTTTAAACTCTCTCTATCCCCTCAATCCCCCTCTCTTTATACTCTATATCCCCTCAATCCCCCTCTCCCTGTGTCTTTTAAACTCTCTCTATCTCCTCTCTTTTTCACTCACTTTGATATTAATAATAGGAAAACCTTTTCTTGACATGACAAGAGACTGAGAACCAGCCTGTGTAACACTGCCATTTAACACTGTTAGTCCGACTAAAACACTGGATAAATAACAAACACTAATGTTTCTCACTCTGTTTGCCATCTCACTCTCTATTTCTCCTCACCATGTTGTGTCTTCCTCTATTTTCTTCCTCCCTTCCATATCCCTTCCTCTCCCTCCATCCCTTGGTATTTTCCTCTTATTTCTCTCTACCTTGTATTCCCAGGCAGGAAACAGCAGACAGGGAGTGGGTGGAGGTAATATATTACAATTTTTGAGACGACAACAATAGTTATCTTGCTCTGTATCTCTTTCCCCCTCTCTCTCTCTCTCTCTCTCTCTCTGTCTCTCTCTCTCCCTCTCTCTCTCTCCCCCCCTCGCTCGCTCTCCCTCTCACACACGCAACTGCACATGCAAACACACACACACGCACACAATCTCACTACCAACACAATCATACACTCTTTAATTCTACCTTTACTCTCTATCATCACAGTCGGTCTCACCCCTTCCTCTTCCTCCCTGCTTCCCACTTTCTTTGAACGGCTAAACTTCCTGAAAAAACTGCAGAGAAAGGAGCAACAGGAGCTTTGATCTCCCAAAGGTCATCTGGAGGCCAGAAACCCTGAACCACCTCTCCTTTAATCAGGGGAAATATGGGGGACCCTAACCCTGACCCCTAATGATTGACCTCTAACCCCACACTACAACATAACCTCTCTCTTTCATCTACTGTCTGGGGAACCTGCAAAACATGGCGCTATGTCTGTTTGGTTGATACTCGAAAATAAGTAACTACATAAACATCCTAAACTCAACTCAATTTCTGAAATTGATATTTCCTTAAATAAAATGGCTACTGTAGATGGACCATGAGCTTTGACGTGTTTTTGTTGGTCAAAGTCTCCTCTCCTACCCTGTAACGTACAATGACAACAACATACAGTAACATGTAGTAGGCTATATACAGGACAACAAGACAATTCCCCTGTTAATCCATCTAAAACAAAGTCTTTGAAGCCTAGTTCCTAATAGAGCTGTTATTATTGAACCATCCTATTGTCTCCAGCTGCAGTGCTGTAGCCGCTCTCTCTCTCTCTAGTCAGTCCAGTATTCAGTGGAGCGTGTCTCTGTCTCTCCCCACACACTCACAGGCCCAGCCAGGAGCCACAGGGTTAACAGAGCCCATCAAACAGCCATTTAAACCCCATCTCCATTCAACAGGCATGCCAGAGAGGCACATATAGATGCACAGGCTGAGGCAGGATCTGACACACACATTGAAATCAGAGGGGGATTGAATAAGCCGCTACACCTTTGAATGACACATAATGACAATAGGTGTTCCTGCCACACATGCACCTGCTGGAACAAAGTAAGCAATTGTGCTCGTTTTTTCCTCTCTTCCATTATTTCGCTCTGTCTATCAGGATGGATGAGTTGTTGGGGTAAGGTGTGACTGGAGAGAGATGGAGAGAGTATGGGTGAGGGTAGAGTGGTAGAGCAGGCTGGGTAGAGAGAATGTGCTTGATAGACATTTCATTGTAATTCTATGAGGTTAGAATGTAATTCTATGAGGTTAGAACGTTCTGGAATACAGAACACAGCAGTTAGTGTGCAGCCAGACAGAACATTCTGGAATACACAGGCGCAGAACCAGAACCATATTGGGAGAGTGTGTGCGTGTGTTTGCATTTGCGTGCACCCGCATGCACGTGTGTGTGTTGCATGTATATGTGTGTGGATTCATCAGTGCAGGAGAGGAAGAGGAGGAAGAGAGAGAGAGAGAAGTCCATGTACACACAACATTCCATGACGAGAACTTCATCAGATTTCAATAACAAGGAACCCATCCTCACACCATCCATCATCACCACATGAGAGCCGGCCCGTGCACTGATTGGCTACTTGTGCCTGCTGCCATCCACTGATTGGCTGTGTGGTACCTGGTGTTGAGTCAGAAGTGGTACCCTTGTCTCTGTGGAGTTTCTTAAACCCCTCTACAGCCCTGTCACACAGAGAGAGAGAGACCAGGCGCTAATGGAGTTTATCCTGGATGTGACAGAGAGGTGTGAAGAGAGGTACAGAGAGAGAGAATAGATAAGAGGGAAAAGGGAGATGATGTTGAAGAGGGAGAGAGGGAGAGAAACATTGTTTCCAATAATTATGTAAACTAGAGAGTTTCTCCTGAGTGGCTGACAAGGAGTAGACAGGGTGAGGAGAGAGGGGAAGGAGGAGAAAAGAGAAGGAAGTGATGAAGTAATAGACAGAGGAGAGGTTGGAGGAAGAGGAGAAAAAGGGGAGCCAAGGGAGATAAGGTGGAGAGAGAACCGATAAGAGTAGGTAGAGTGAAAGATGGATGGGTGAGAGAACGGAAGGCAGAAGGGAGGAGAAAGAGAGAGAGAGAGAGAGAGAGAGAAAGAGACTCAGGTGGTAGTCCTACAAGGAGACAGTTAGTGATGACTATCTGAGGTGTGGATATCCGTCTACATCGTGGTAACAAGCTGTCAGATACAGAGAAGATCAGGGGCCGCGGAGGCCGGTCACTCCTCTAGAACTCCCTGTGAGCCAATCAAGCTCCGGGGAGAGAGAGAGAGGAAGATAGGATGATGGATAGATGGACAGACAGATGTATGAAGAGGAAAGTACAAGGAGATACAGTGAGGGAAAAAAGTATTTGATCCCCTGCTGATTTTGTACGTTTGCCCAATGAAAAAAAAATGATCAGTCTACAATTTTAATGATAGGTTTATTTGAACAGTGAGAGACAGAATAACAACAAAAAATCCAGAAAAACAACATGTGAAAAATGTTATAAATTGATTTGCATTTTAATGAGGGAAATAAGTATTTGACCCCTCTGCAAAACATGACTTAGTACTTGGTGGCAAAACCCTTGTTGGCAATCACAGAGGTCAGACGTTTCTTGTAGTTGGCCACCAGGTTTGCACACATCTCAGGAGGGATTTTGTCCCACTCCTCTTTGCAGATCTTTTCCAAGTCATTAAGGTTTCGAGGCTGACGTTTGGCAATTCGAACCTTCAGCTCCCTCCACAGATTTCTATGGGATTAAGGTCTGGAGACTGGCTAGGCCACTCCAGGACCTTAATGTCCTTCTTCTTGAGCCACTCCTTTGTTGCCTTGGCCGTGTGTTTTGGGTCATTATCATGCTGGAATACCCATCCACGACCCATTTTCAATGCCCTGGCTGAGGGAAGGAGGTTCTCACCCAAGATTTGACGGTACATGGCCCCGTCCATTGTCCCTTTGATGCAGTGAAGTTGTCCTGTCCCCTTAGCAGAAAAACACCCCCAAA
>QNTS01003734.1:69315-83177 GCA_003317085.1 Hucho hucho | reverse complement strand
CATAATGTTTCCACCTCCATGTTTGACGGTGGGTATGGTGTTCTTGGGGTCATAGGCAGCATTCCTCCTCCTCTAAACACGGCGAGTTGAGTTGATGCCAAAGAGTTCCATTTTGGTCTCATCTGACCACAACACTTTCACCCAGTTGTCCTCTGAATCATTCCGATGTTCATTGGCAAACTTCAGACGGGCATGTATATGTGCTTTCTTGAGCAGGGGGACCTTGCGGGTGCTGCAGGATTTCAGTCCTTCACGGCGAGATCTTGCATGGAGCCCCAGGCCAAGGGAGATTGACAGTTCTTTTGTGTTTCTTCCATTTGCGAATAATCGCACCAACTGTTGTCACCTTCTCACCAAGCTGCTTGGAGATGGTCTTGTAGCCCATTCCAGCCTTGTGTAGGTCTACAATCTTGTCCCTGACATCCTTGGAGAGCTCTTTGGTCTTGGCCATGGTGGAGAGTTTGGAATCTGATTGATTGATTGCTTCTGTGGACATGTGTCTTTTATACAGGTAACAAACTGAGATTAGGAGCATTCCCTTTAAGAGTGTGCTCCTAATCTCAGCTCGTTACCTGTATAAAAGACACCTGGGAGCCAGAAATCTTTCTGATTGAGAGGGGGTCAAATACTTATTTCCCTCATTAAAATGCAAATCAATTTATAACATTTTTCACATGAGTTTTTCAGGTTATTCTCTCTCACTGTTCAAATAAACCTACCATTAAAATTATAGACTGATCATTTCTTTGTCAGTGCAAAATCAGCAGGGGATCAAATACTTTTTTCCCTCACTGCAGGAGAGACAAAGACAAAGAGGTAGAGGTGGAGGAGAGACAGTAGAGAGAGGGAGAGGTGGAATTATGATATAAGAATCACAGCAGCTTCCCATCACACTCACAGGCTCTGCACAGTAGAGCTAGCATGAAGCCATGAGTTATGTTACCTACTGGTGGCAGGGAATCAAATGTACAAATTGCTCAAAAGAGTTAAACCATCACAACAAGCAGGTGAGTGTTTTTGCACCTAAAGAACATATAAACTCAAGGTTGCTTTCGTATCCCTGGTTCTATGATTATATGAGTGAGATGTAGCAAATATGGGAAATCATCTTTGCGCATTTCACCACAGAAAAAAAACTAATTCCCTCATCAATCTAAACACAATACTCTACAATGACAAAGAAAAACTTTTTTCCTATTTTTTTTGCAAATGTATAAAAAATGCAAAACTGAAATATCTAATTTACATAAATATTCAGAACCTTTACTCATAACTTTGTTGAAGCACCTTTGGCAGCGATTACAGTCTCAAGTCTCATTGGGTATGATGCTACAAGCTTGGCTTGGGAGTTTCTTCCATTCTTCTCTACAGATCCTCTCAAGTTCTGTCAGGTTGGACGGGGAGCGTCAATATTTTCTGGTCTCTCTAGAGATGTTTGATTGGGTTCAAGTCCGTGCTCTGGCTGGACCACTCAAGGACATTCAGAGACTTGTCCCGAAGCCACTCCTGAGTTGTCTTGGCTGTGTGCTTAAGGTCATTGTCCTGTTGGAAGGTGAACCTTCGCCCCAGTCTGAGGTCCTGAGTGCTCAAGGATCTCTCTGTACTTTGCTTTGTTCATCTTTCCCTCAATCCTGACTAGTCTCCCAGTCCCTGCCGCTGAAAAACATCCCCACAGCATGATGCTGCCACCACCATGCTTCACCGTAGGGATGGTGCCAGGTTTCCTCCAGACGTCACGCTTGGCATTCAGGCCAAAGAGTTCAATCTTGGTTTCATCAGACCAGAGAATCTTGCCGGATGTGGAGGTCCTGGGCTGGCGTGGTTACATGTGGTCTGCTGATGCAAGGCTGGTTGGACATACTGACAAATTCTCTAAAACGACATGGAGGCGGCTTATGGTAGAGAAATGCACATTAATTTCTCTGGCAACAGCTCTGATGGACATTCCTGCAGTCAGCCAATTGCAGGCTCCCTCAAAACTTGAGACATCTGTGGCATTGTGTTGTGTGAGAAAACTGCACATTTTAGAGTGGCCTTTTATTGTCCCCAGCACAAGGTGCACCTGTGAAATGACCACACTGTTTAATCAGCTTCTTGATATGCCACAGCTGTCAGGTGAATGGATTATCTTGGCAAAGGAGAAGTGCTCACTAACAGGGAGGTAAACAGATTTGTGCACAAAATTTGAGAAATAAGATTTTTGTGCGTATGAAAAATTTTGGGGATCTTTTATTTCAGCTCATGAAACATGGGACCAACACTTTACATGCTGCGTTTATATTGATGTTGAGTGTACATACATGCAAACAAGTACACAATACAAAGGCATGAGTAGAATACAGGAGCGGACAGAGAAGTTTCAACTACAGCTCTGTCCATTACAGGAAGTAACCAATCACACAGCTCTGTCCGAGACAGACAGGTTGAGTAGTGAGCCTCTCCCCTCCTATTAGGCACCACTCGCCCGCCCACTGGCCATTCTCACTCTCTTCCTTGCAAAGAGTCACTAGGCTCCTGAAGCTCTCCTCAGCACGACTTGATCCCTGTCTTCCTGCTTAAATGTTTTCAGAACCCAGAGGTTAACTCTGCCGAACATAGGACCTCAGCTCCACTCGATAGTGTTGAGTACTTGCAGAAAACGTTTTTGTTTCGAGTTCAATTAAAAAAAAATATATACCTTTTCTCTCTCCCGTGATAGATAGCGTCACACGGCTAGCTGTCGATAACTAGTTAGCCCACGCTGCAAGGCTTAAGCTAACTTGTCTAGCTTATTAGAAAGCAAGCTAACTACACTAGCTAGCAATATCTTCACATACTGTAGCATTGCTAGCTCTTTTCTCTTGTTTAGTTTAACCTACGTTCACTCGTTTGTGTTAACTAAAATGACCAAGTTTAGCCTGATGGCTTTAAGATCTTGGGAGGATATCAGCACGAACTCAAACACCGCTCCCACACGGTCCCCTTTGGCTAGCTATCACTGTGCTAGCGACAGCATACCTTAGCCACGCTAGATAGCTGCTAGTTAGCTAACGCCTTACTAGCCTGGCTATAGCATTACGCCGTGCTGTCTCTAGCTAGCTAATAGCCGCTAGGCCCATTCTAACCGTCCGGGCGAACACGTCATTTTCTACAACAGGCGCTACTACACTACACTGTTTTATTACAATGGCCACTGCTGCCCCATCCCAGGGAGAGCCATGCCAAGCACTCAAACCCGCACGTTCTTGCGCTTTCGGATTGCGAGGAAAGACTCTCACCTTCTCTGCGTCAACTGCTTGGGAAGAAAACATGCTCAGGCAGCTTTCGACGAACCCGTGTCCTGCATGCACTGCAAAAAAAGGACTAGGGCGGGTTTGAGGAGGAAACGAGGATTTGAAAAAGCACTGCAATCACTTGCAAATAGGTATTAACTCTGCTCCTTGTAATTTTGAATATCTATGCTTTGAGTAAGTGGTGGGGTTTGGGAGACAGGTCCCCATCTCCCCAAAGGATTATATTATTTCTCTTTTTAGTCCATTGAGCTAATGAGCCAGCTCATATCTCAGCCTGACTGACTCATAGCCTGACGTATGTGGGGCATGATGATGAGCCTATTAAAGGTGAGTGAGTGCCAGGCCAGACATATCTAATGTCCAATCAGTCACCCAGCAGAAATCTCTGTCCTATCTATGTGCCAATACATAAAGAGACAAGACACAGGCCTCTTTGTTTGGTCAGGAGAGACCAGAGATAATATCTTAGGATAATAAACACTAGAGGAGAGGAGAGTGAGTGGAGTAGATGGGAGGAGATTGGAGGAGAGTGGAGGGGAGGAGAGAAGAGGTGGAGAGTGGGGAGGGAGTGTAGGGGAGAAGAGTACAGTGGAGGGGAGGGGAGAAGAGTGGATGGGAGGACAGGTGGAGAGGGGGGTGTGGCTTCACAGTAAGCAGGCAGGCATATAACATGGCAACGTATGCAAGCACACACGCCTTTACATACTCACACACACAGACACACACACAAATCACACACACACAAACACAAACACACACACAGAAGCATGTAAGATGAAGAAAAATGCTGAGGGTGAAACAAATGAGAAGAGAAAGTCATGGAGAGAGAGAGAATGGAGAGATGGGCAGAGGGAGTAATGGAGAGAGATGAAAAGAGAGAGGGGAGAGATGGGAAGAGAGAGTAAGGCTGGAGTAGATGGGAGAGAAGAGGTGGAGAGTGGGGAGGAGAGTGTAGGGGAGGAGAGTAGAGTGGAGGGGAGAAGAGTGGAGGAGAGGGGAGGGGAGGACAGGTGGCGAGGGGGGTGTGGCTTCACAGTAAGCAGGCAGGCATATAACATGGCAACGTACACAAGCACACACGCCTTTACATACTCACACACACAGACACACACACACAAAAACACACACACACAAACACACACACAGAAGCATGTAAGACGAAGAAAAATGCAGAGGGTGAAACGAATGAGAAGAGAAGGTCATGGAGAGAGAGAGAACGGAGAGATGGGCAGAGGGAGTAATGGAGAGAGATGAAAAGAGAGAGGGGAGAGATCAGCAGAGTGAGAGAGAGAGAGAGAGAGAGAGAGATGAAAAGAAATAGGGGAGAGATGGGCTGAGAAAGTCAGGGAGAGAGAGATGAAAATAGAGAGGGGAGAGATGGGCTCAGGGAGTAAGGGAGAGAATGAGAAACATGGAACAGAGAGTGGAACAGTGGGAGGGTTTTTTCTCTGTTGTAAGCAGGCCTGCCTGGCTGGCTGGATGGCTGGCTGGGAGGGAATCATTGGCTTTTTATCTGTTGTGTGTGTGTGTGTGTGTGTGTGTCATACAGTCACCAGTGAGTATTGGACAGGGCTATTGATCTGCAGAAAGAAGCAACAACAGCAGCACCACTTATCACTGAAGACCCAGTGTCCACACAGACTGACTGAGATACAATACACAGACTGACAGACACAATACACAGACCGACTGAGATACAATACACAGACTGACTGAGACAATACACATACTGACTGAGACACAATACGCAGACAGACTGAGACACAATAAACGAGGACAACAAACACAGAGACACATGCCAGACACAACATAAATACAAGCACAAACATATGAAAGTAGATACACTGCTCTCTCGCTTTTGTTAGGGTTGCTGTTGCAATTGTATTAAAACACAGATACACACTAAGCTACTCTAGTCCCACACACTGTATAATGTAGTCCCATGTAGCTAGTAGTCTAGACCCCCCCCCACACACACACACACACACTGTTACTCAATAAAACCAGCAGGATGTATGTGTGTGTGTGCGTATTGATCCAGCAGAACCACAACTATATCCAACAACAAACACCCGAAACCCAGAATTTCCAAGCCCTGTCTCTCCATGTATTACAAAATTATGATCTGTGTGTGTGTGTGGGTGCATGTGTGTGTGTAACACGCTTATGCTCTGAGTCTTCACCATGGGCCGGCGTCGGCCAATCAAAGGCTTCCGTGTTTGGGGCTATGTGAAATAAGATTTGGACACTTCCTGGCTAGAGTCCGATCACACACACACCAATATTACACACTAGAAAGCCTAGCAAATCCCTCAAAACCCTGACAGTACATCAAAGACTGAACAGCCTCAATGGAGAGAGACTTCCTCAGCATTCACTACAGATTATCACTAGGGTCAGCCAGGGGAAAGAGTGTTTGTGCCAACACACACCTAGACGGACACAGATAGCCACACACACACACACATAAACACACACACACATTAACACACACACACACACACACACACAAACACAAACCTACTGAAGCAAACTTATATCCAGTTGCAGTCTGTCAGAACAGAGCATAAAAGTTGCCATTGACAGGTTGGTCAACTTTCTCCATCATTCAGCATTACTGAGTGGATCAACACCGGGGTTGAATATAGAGACAGTAAAGTGGACTTACTCAGGTCAGGAGATCAGGAGATACTGAGGTTTCAGACAGACTGGGATCAGGCCAGAGGGAGGAGAGGGGGAGAGGGAAAGGAGAGGAGGGGAAAGGGAAAAGGATAGAGGGGAGATGGTGGAGGACAGATAGGATGACAAGGAAAGAGGGAAGGGTTGAAGGGTTGAGAAGAGGGCTATAAGAGGCATGAAGAGGCAATGAGAGATGGAGGGAGACTGAGGTTGAGAGAGGTAAAGGGTGAAGAGGGGAGAGATGTGTAGGTTAGATTAGTTCAGGGAAAGAATATTAGAGGTGAGAGGTCAGGAGATAGGGTTCAGGGTAAGAGTCTGGGATATGTACATAATGACATATATGTTATAAGGATATACAGTTGAAGTCGGAAGTTTACATACACGTTAGCCAAATACATTTAAACTCAGTTTTTCACAATTCCTGACATTTAATCCTGGGAAAAAATTCCCTGTCTTAGGTCAGTTAGGATCACCACTTTATTTTAAGAATGTGAAATGTCAGAATAATAGAAGAGAGAATGATTTATTTTAGCTTGTATTATTTCTTTCATCACATTCCCAGTGGGTCAGAAGTTTACATATACTCAATTAGTATTTGGTAGCAATGCCTTAAAATTGTACAACTTGGGTCAAAGGTTTAGGGCAGCCATCCACAAGCTTCCCACAATAAGTTGTGTGAATTTTGGCCCATTCCTCCTGACAGAGCTGGTGTAACTGAGTCTGGTTTGTAGGCCTCCTTGCTCACACACACTTTTTTAATTCTGCCCACAAATTTTATATGGGATTGAGGTCAGGGCTTTTGTGAAGGCCACTCCAATACCTTGACTTTGTTGTCCTTAAGCCATTTCGACTTTGGAAGTATGCTTGGGATCATTGTACATTTGGAAGACCTATTTGTGACCAAGCTTTGACTTCCTGACTGATGTCTTGAGATGTTGCTTCAATATATCCAAATAATTTTCCTGCCTCATGATGCCAACTATTTTGTGAAGTGCACCAGGCTTGTCCTGCAGCAAAGCACCCCCACAACATGATGCTGCCACCCTCGTGCACCACGGTTGGGATGGTGTTCTTCGGCTTGCAAGCCTCCCCCTTTTTCCTCCAAACATAACGATGGTCATTATGGCCAAACAGTTCTATTTTTGTTTCATCAGACCAGAGGACATTTCTCCAAAAAGTATTATCTTTGTCCCCATGTGCAGTTGCAAACCGTAGTCTGGTTTATTTATGGCGGTTTTGGAGCAGTGGCTTCTTCCTTGCTGAGCGGCCTTTCAGGTTATGTCGATATAGGACTCGTTTTACTGTGGATATAGATACTTTTGTACCTGTTTCCTCCAGCATCTTCACAAGGTCCTTTGCTGTTGTTCTGGGATTGAGTTGCACTTTTCGCACCAAAGTACGTTTCTAGGAGACAGAATGCGTCTCCTTCCTGAGCAGTAAGACGGCTGCGTGGTCCCATGGTGTTTATACTTGCGTACTATTGTTTGTACAGATGAACATGGTACCTTCAGGCGTTTGGAAATTGCTCACAAGGATGAACCAGACTTGTGGAGGTCTACAATTTTGGCTGATTTCTTTTGATTTTCCCTTGATGTCAAGCAGAGGCACTGAGTTTGAAGGTAGGCCTTGAAATACATCCACAGGTACACCTCCAATTGACTCAAATGATGTCAATTAGCCTAGCTTCTAAAGCTTCTAAAGCCATGACATTTTCTGGAATTTTCCAAGCTGTTTAAAGTCACAGTCAACTTAGTGTATGTAAACTTCTGACCCACTGGAATTGTGAAACAGTGAATTATAAGTGAAATAATATGTCTGTAAACAATTGTTGGAAAAATTACTTGTGTCATGCACAAAGTAGATGTCCTAACCGACTTGTCAAAACTATAGTTTGTTAACAAGACATTTATGGAGTGGACTCCAACATAAGTGTATGTAAACTTCCGACTTCAACTGTATATATATTTACCTTTATTTAACTAGGCAAGTCAGTTAGGAACACATTCTTATTTACCACGACAGCTTACCAGAAGACAAAAGGCCTCCTGCGGGGACGTGGGCTGGGATAAAAAATAAAAATAAAATAAAAAATATAGGAAAACACACACGTCATGACAAGAGAGACAACACGACACTACATAAAGAGAGACCTAAGAAAACAACATAGCATGGCAGCAACACATGAAAACACATTATGGTAGCAACACATGAAAACACAGCATGATAGCAACACAACATGACAACAACATGGTAGTAACACAACATGGCAGCAGCACAACATGGTAGCAGCACAAAACATGGTACAAACATTATTGGGCACAGATAACAGCACAAAGGGAAAGAAGGTAGAGACAACAATACATCACGCGAAGCAGCCACAACTATATAGGCTGAAGACCATTTAAGTGTGAGAGGTGATGGATGAAGTTTTGGGGGTTAGGGGTCAGGGGTCAGAGGCCAGGGGTCAGAGGTTAGGGGTCGGAGGTAACCTCAGCAGTAGTAAAGGATATGGGCTGGACACCATGCGTATGCACCAGCTGCGGGGACAGGTGGTCTGCTTGAGACAGAAGAACACCACGGGCGCAAGTTCAGGGAACGGCACCACCAGTGTGCTGAGGTCACTGCCGATGCTGACGTCATCGCCCACCCCTCCCGCCTCCTCGATGACGTCATCAGCCTGCACCGGGCCGTAGTCCTCGCAGAGCCCCGCCCCCACCGGGGATACGCCCCCTAGCGGAACGGGACACTCCTCACTCGTCATGGCAACTTAGCAGAGGTCTGGAGGGAGAGAGGGATAAAGAGAGACGGGTAAGAGAAGAACACACACACAGACTAGATCGATGTCAACAATCATTGCACTTTCATTGACAATTCACTTACAGCTCTTTAGTAGCATAAAACCTATTTCCTTACGTATCCTCTGAATGGATTTACTCTAATGTAAACAGTAATCTCTAGTACACTCCATCTCTTCAGTTTTGTGTCTGAGTACTAGAAAAACAACAGATATTCTCTCCTGTTGAATAGTGATTGAGCCGGCCGTAGGGAGATAAAGAGATGGAGAGATAAAGAGATTGAGAGAAAGAGATGGAGAGATAAAGAGATTGAGAGAAAGAGATGGAGAGAAAGAGATTGAGAGATGAATAGATTGAGAGATAAAGAGATGGAGAGATAAAGAGAAAGAGATGGAGAGATAAAGATATTGAGAGAAAGAGATGGAGAGATGAATAGATTGAGAGATAAAGAGATGGAGAGATAAAGAGAAAGAGATTGAGAGATAAAGAGATTGAGAGAAAGAGATGGATAGATAAAGAGATGGAGCGATAAAGAGGGAGAGATAAAGAGATAGAAGAAGGCTGTAGCAGCAGCCTACCAGGGCCACAGTAATTGTGTAATAACGACAGCACATTGTGCCTCAGCAGTCTGCTCTACTTTACCTGTCAGCAGTGAGAGCAGGAACAGAGCCAGGCACAGGAACAAGCCGGGAGACAAACAACAGCAACAAGAAACAAGGACGCAAAGCACAGCCAGTGGCTTTTTTTACACTGATGGAGCAATTGTGTGTGTGAGGGGGTGGGTGTGCATTGCGTCCATTTGTGCGTGTGTGTGTAGGCTTAGGAGGGTTTGTGTACAGAACCCAGATGTCAGGTTTGATTAATTGATTTTGGAGGGGAGGAAGGTATATTAGTCAAAGTCACACAATGGCACTTTATCCAGACAGATTAACTCAGCTACTGCTCTGTTCAATACCATGTACGTATTAATCATTCATATTTTATACAAATCATACAATCAAATGTACTTTGTTTTTATCAATCTAACTACATAACAAAATAATGGTTATCTTTTATTTGAATAGTCAATCTCTATTGATAAACTAAGATGTGGCCTAGGCCTATTCACAATACAGGTCACTGCATTTTCAATATGAGTTTGTGCATGCATTGGGTTATTGAGCTAGTTTTGGCTGATTTCATGGGGCTACATGACAAACCAGCGCTTTCCTTCCATTTGGGACTGATCAACAACATTTGCATAGATGTAGCTTCTTTTATAAAAGTGTGCGCTATTGCTTTAAATAGTAATGACATTATTCACAAGGCAAGAGGGGTTCATGCCTTGTTGCATTATTCAAGTGTGTTAACTTCTGTGCAGCATGAGTGTGGAGCTAACATGATGCAGCACGGACTCCCAGTGCAGGCTAGCAATGAGTAAGGGAGCAGGAACGGTGCGTGACTCACACTATAAGGGGGACTGATAGACTGAGTTGATCTGCAGAGAAAAGGCAGTTTTATAGAAACTGCATTTATTTTATTATTGATAGACTGAGTTGATCCGTGAGATACATTTGACAAAATTACCGAAAGTAACAGATATTATAGTACCAAACCATTTTTCATTATCTAGCATCGAAAAAGTACAGAAGTTTAGGTATACCATGCAACACTACCATAAAATTAGAAAGGACAGTGTCTGACATTTTCTCACAGCTAAAGATTTCACAACCCTTCTACACAATATAAAAACCAACCATCATCTAAAAACAGGTCTGGGTCAAGAGAAAAGACTACTCCTACCACATCCCAAACTAGACTGTAGCACTGTGGACTGTGGAAGTCTGAGTTATTGGAGCAGTCACTTCTCTCTTTATAAGCATACTACATACTCAATTTACGTCACAAATAGTACAGTTAAAGTATGGTTAGTGCGGTTAGTATGAGTATTCAAAAACAGCTGAAGTGTAATTCTGGGGTGTTATTTTTGTCTGTGCCGCTGCCACGGTACAAGGCCCTTCTCTGAACCAGTCTTTTTCCCCTGTTCCATTTAGACAGTAAACAGGTTTAAAACACAGGGAGGAAAGAGGACAGATTCAGTCAGGCCCACTAACATAAAGGAGCAAAGGGGGAAAGAGAGAGAGAAAGATTTTCCCTTTGGAATTTCACTATTTGCACATCGTTACAACACTGTATAAGCCCAATAATTACATTTAATTGAGAGACATTTTTTGTAAATATTTGTATTTTATCAATCCCTGTCTGTCCATTGCTCACACCTTATCTCTAACATTTTTCTCCCAGCATATATATATATATATATATATATATATATATATATATATATATATATATATATATAGCTCTCTCTCTCAACACTGACTGACACACACACACACACACACACACACACACACACACAATGTGTGGCTGATTTCACAGTAATTATAATAATGGATTATATTTATAGCATGATTCCAAGAGCTACAATTACTTTGGAAAATATTTGCTGACAATGACTATGACTAGGCCCAAGAGAGTTCCCTGGTCAGGTCACATGTTTAGGAAAAACTTTTGGCCTTATAGACTACAGACTAGAGAGATGGGACCAGAGCAGAGACTAGGGTTACCTAAATCATCTTACGGAGAGGACATGTGCCCCATCAACAACAGCACTGAGAGGACCTGTGCCCCATCAACAACAGCACTGAGAGGACCTGTGCCCCATCAACAACAGCACTAAGAGGACCAGTGCCCCATCAACAACAGCACTGAGAGGACCTGTGCCCCATCAACAACAGCACTGAGAGGACCTGTGCCCCATCAACAATAGCACTGAGAGGACCATCAACAACAGCACTGAGAGGACCTGTGCCCCATCAACAACAGCACTGAAAGAACTTGTGCCCCATCAACAACAGCACCGAGAGGACCTGTGCCCCATCAACAACAGCACCGAGAGGACCTGTGGCCCATCAACAACAGCACTAAGAGGAACTGTGGCCTATCAACAACAGCACTGATACTGTGGAGCCGATTCAGAGTAGAGATAAGTGTGCAGATGAATTTTTTTCTGCAGAGCCCCAGTGTTAAAACTCTGTATGTGTCAGGTAGTGCTGAGTGATTAACCAAAATGTTGGTTATTTTTTATTATTATTTTTATAACTAATTGACTAACGTTGGGTAAATTATTTGAAAACCTTTTTGTTCAATTTTTTCTGTGAGCTCAATACGCAGTTTCTTTAGAGATTAGCCCGAACGGTGCGATGTAGTCAGGAGTGGTAATTTCCAACAAGCCAATATCTACATTGTTTAGAGCAGACAATGTGGTAATTAACTACAATGACTATACAATGCCTTCAGAAAGTATTCACACCCGTTGATTTTTCCACCTTTTGTTGTGTTACAAAGTGGGATTAAAATGGATTTATTTGTCATTTTTTGTCAAAGATCTACACAAAATACTGTAATGTCAAAGTGGAAGAAAAATTCTAACATTTGTAAAACAAAAAGAATATGAAAAATAAAACAGTAATATAATATTAGATACGTTTTCAACTCCCTGAGTCAATACATGTTAGAATCATCTTTGGCAGCAATTACAGCCGTGAGTCTTTCTGGGAAAGTCTCTAAGAGCTTTCCACACCTGGATTGTGCAACATTTGCCCATTATTATTTTCAAAATTCTTTAAGCTCTGCCAAATCTGTTGTTCATCATTGCTAGACAACCATTTTCAGGTCTTGCCATACTGTACATCCTGAAAAATAAAATAAAACGCAACATGCAAGAATTTCAACGATTTTACTGAGTTACAGTTCATATAAAGAAATCAGTCAATTGAAATACATTTATTAGGCCCTAATCTATGGATTTCACATGATTGGGCAGGGGCGCAGAGATGGGTGGAGCCACTTGGGAGCCAGGCCCACCCACCAGGGAGCCAGGCCCAGACAATCAGAATACGTTTTTCTCTGCAAAAGGTCTTTCTAACAAACAGAAATACTCTTCAGTTTCGTCAGATATCCGGGTGGCTGGTCTCAGACAATCCCGCGGGTGAAGAAGCCGAATGTGGAGGTCCTGGTTGGCATGGTTACACGTTGTGTGCGGTTGTGAGGCCGGTTGAACGTACTGCCAAATTCTCTAAAACAACGTTGGCAGAGAAATTAACATTAAATTATTTGGCAACAGCTCTGGTGGACATTCAAGCAATTGCACGCCAATTGCACACTCCCTCAAAATGTCAGAGATCTGTGGCATTGTGTTGTGTGACAAAACTGCACATTTTAGAGTGGCCTTTTATAGTCACCAGCACAAGGAACACCTGTGTAATGATCAAACTGTTTAATCAGCTTCTTGATATGCCACAGCTGTCAGGTGAATGGATTATTTTGGCAAAGTAGAAATTCTGATTAACAGGGATGTAAAGACATTTGTGCACACAATTTAAATGAAATACGGAATATTTCTGGGAGCTTGTATTTCAGCTCATGAAACATGGGACCAACACATTATATATTGCATTTATATTGGATTATATTTGCGTTTATATTTGTGTTATATATTTTCAAGCAGATTTAATTCAAAACTGTACCACAGCCACTCAAGAACATTCACGGTCTTCTTGGTAATGCAATCTGGTTTCAGAGCTGGTCATGGGTGCACCTCAGCCACGCTCAAGGTCCTAAACGACATCATAACCGCCATCGATAAGAGACATTACTGTGCAGCCGTATTCATTGATCTGGCCAAGGCTTTCGACTCTGTCAATCACCACATCCTTATCGGCAGACTCGACAGCCTTGGTTTCTCAAATGATTGCCTTGCATGGTTCACCAACTACTTCTCCGATAGAGTTCAGTGTGTCAAATCGGAGGGCCTGTTGTCCGGGCCTCTGGCAGTCTCTATGGGGGTGCCACAGGGTTCAATTCTTGGGCCGACTCTCTTCTCTGTATACATCAATGATGTCGCTCTTGCTGCCGGTGATTCTCTGATCCACCTCTCTGCAGACGACACCATTCTGTATACTTCTGGCTCTTCTTTGGACACTGTGTTAACTACCCTCCAGACGAGCTTCAATGCCATACAACTCTCCTTCCGTGGCCTCCAACTGCTCTTAAACGCAAATAAAACTAAATG
>QNTS01003734.1:6303-22457 GCA_003317085.1 Hucho hucho | reverse complement strand
GTCAAATCTTGGGTGAGAACCTCCTTCCCTCAGCCAGGGCATTGAAAATGGGTCGTGGATGGGTATTCCAGCATGACAATGACCCAAAACACACGGCCAAGGCAACAAAGGAGTGGCTCAAGAAGAAGCAGATTAAGGTCCTGGAGTGGCCTAGCCAGTCTCCAGACCTTAATCCCATAGAAAATCTGTGGAGGGAGCTGAAGGTTCGAGTTGCCAAACGTCAGCCTCGAAACCTTAATGACTTGGAGAAGATCTGCAAAGAGGAGTGGGACAAAATCCTTCCTGAGATGTGTGCTAACCTGGTGGCCAACTGCAAGAAACGTCTGACCTCTGTGATTGCCAACAAGGGTTTTGCCACCAAGTACTAAGTCATGTTTTGCAGAGGGGTCAAATACTTATTTCCCTCATTAAAATGCATTTCCATTTATAACATTTTTCACATCCGTTTTTCTGGATTTTTTTGTTGTTATTCTGTCTCTCACTGTTCAAATAAACCTACCATTAAAATTATAGACTGATAATTTCTTTGTCAGTGGGCAAACGTACAAAATCAGCAGGGGATCAAATACTTTTTTCCCTCACTGTACATAGAGATAAGCACGTCCATGGTGGAAATTCAGGCCTCTCATTCAGAGTGTTAGGTTGCGTCCAAAATGGCTCAGTATTCACCATATAGTGCACTTTGACCAGAGCCCTATGGGGAGGGAAGAGGCAAGGCGAGGCAAGGATAAAATAAAAGAGGAGAGGCGAGGAGAGGATAAAAGAGGAGAGGAGAGGCGAGGAGAGGATAAAAGAGGAGAGGAGAGCATAAAAGAGGAGAGGAGAGGCGAGGATAAAAGAGGAGAGGAGGATAAAAGAGGAGAGGAGGATAAAAGTGGAGAGGAGATGATAAAAGAGGAGAGGATAAAAGAAGAGAGGAGAGGATATTAGAGGAGAAGAGAAGAGAGGATAAAAGGGGAGAGGGGAGGATAAAAGAGGAGAGGATAAAATAGGAGAGGATAAAAGAGAGGATAAAATAGGAGAGGATAAAATAGGAGAGGATAAAAGAGGAGAGGATAAAAGTGGAGGATAAAAGAGGAGAGGATAAAAGAGGAGAGGATAAAAGAGGAGAGAAGAGGATAAAAGAGGAGAGGAGAGAATAAAAGAGGAGAGGAGAGAATAAAAGAGGAGAGGATAAAAGTGGAGAGGAGAGGATAATAGAGGAGAGGATAAAAGAGGAAAAGGAGGAGAGGAGAGGATAAAAGAGGAAAAGGAGGAGAGTAGAGGATAAGAGGAGAGGAAAAAGGAGGAGAGTAGAGGATAAGAGGAGAGGATAAAGAGGAGAGGATAAAAGTAGAGAGGATAAAAGTGGAGAGGATAAAAGAGGAGAGGAGAGAAGAGAAGATCAAATTCGTAAAACAACAGAGGAATTGATTAGTAAATGAATTGATTAGTAAATGAGGCATGGAAGGCCAGAATAGAAAATTAGGCATGGAAGGCCAGAATAGAAAATGTATTACTAGCAGCACAACCCTGCTACTGACCTGTGTAACCATCATAATGAAGTGTGTTTATTGTTTATTGCACACACACACACCCTATTAAAAGGGTGAAATTGAGAGACTTGGGAATTAAATTACTGGAATCGTTGAGGGTGAGCAGGACAGCCCGTCTTTAGTGTGTCAGCACATTCTACACCCTAACAGTGGTTGTGTGTGTGTGTGTGTGTGTGTGTGTGTGTCCTGTCCACGCTCAACCCCAAGCAGAGGCGTGGTCTAAGCTCTGAATCATAGTGATGTGTCGTCTTTGGGGTGTGTCCTGAGTCTTGTGTTATGACCGTGTGGGGAAACAAAATATGGTCATCTCCACACAGCCCCATCAACAACACGCTGTCCAACAGCCCTGGGACTGGCCCTGTGATACATCACTGACAGTACTACACTATGGAGGAAACACACATCCCCATCACTATGGAGGACGCCCACACACACCTACACAGAGGACCCACACACACACCCA
Source organism: Hucho hucho (assembly GCA_003317085.1). NCBI lineage: Eukaryota > Metazoa > Chordata > Actinopteri > Salmoniformes > Salmonidae > Hucho > Hucho hucho. Next base: position 20,459 of record QNTS01003734.1, on the reverse strand, counting down.
CACAGAGAACACACACCCACACAGAGGACACACACCCACACAGAGGACACACACCCACACAGAGGACACACACCCACACAGCCCTAAAAAGTGCCGACCACTAGTAGTACTCATCACCAGTACTAATTATGATGCTCAAACTGTCATCTGTCCTGGAGATGTATCCGGTATCCATGGCCTAAAACTGTCCATCAGTATTCCCCTAGAGCAGGGGTACTCACCTCTTGCCCTACAAGGTCCAGAGCCTGCTGATTTTCTGTTTACCTAATAAATCATTGCACCCACCTGGTGTCCCAGCTCTAAATCAGTCCCTGATTGGAGGGCAACAATGAAAATACGTGGTGGAACTGGCTTCCAGGTCAGAGTTGAGATTGAGGGGCCTAGAGACTAACTCCACCAACCTTATCAATCTAAATGATCTATCCACATCCACTCTGTGTGTTTACCCTCCAAACCGCTCTACTTTCCAACTCAATCCATCTTCTGTTCAACTGATTATTCATAAGGCCTGTGTCCCAAATGGCACCATATTCCATACAGGGTACTTCTTTTGATCAGAGCCCTATGGGTTTCCCTACGGGTTTCCATACGAGTTTCCCTACGGCTTTCCCTATGGGTTCTGGTCAAAAGTAGTACACTATATAGGGTGCCATTTAGGATGCAGACAGAAGAGTCATTTCTCATGTTGTTGCAGGCTTCAGCCCTCTCTAGTCTAATGCGTTTCTATGTCCTACTGACATTTCAGTGACATGAGAGGATATTCAGCTGAGTGGTTGACTGGATGAGGCTGGTTCTAAATCAGGGATGTGACAGGCCTGTTAGACATTAACTATTAACCACTGGAACCCAATGGAACATGACATAGAATGTTATAAAAAACTGATAGGTTAGGATTAAGTCCATTTTTAAATATATGTACAAATTTTCATCTAGTCATTATTACCAATGAGCATATAGTTACACATTCCCTAACACATCAGTTAGATGTATTAGTGAATTCCAAACAGGTTCTTAAAACAACAGTAGCAGAACTGCCCATACATACAGTACATGCTGACCCAGTCCATCTGTGGCATGTGGCGCCTGTCAGGTCGGTCGCTGTCTGTCTGTCTGTCTGTGTGTCCCTGTACTGTGCTCAATCAGCTTCGGCTGCAGACAGAGAGCTGACATTTACAACAGCCAGGGACCCGGGCTATACATCTGCCGCACTCGGGACATGACATCACTGTCTCTCCCTTCTCTCACTGAGGCTCGGGATCTGAGTGAGTGAGTGGGTGAGGGTGAGTGTGTGTGTGTGTGTGAGAACCGAAGGGTAAGTCATGTGACTGGCAATCTCTAGGAAGCTCGAAGGACAGACACAGCTTGTAAGTGTACCCATAAGGGACAAAACTAGCACAGGGCAGGAAAAGAGTGATCAGGCAGGAGGGAAAGAGGGGAATGGGGGTAAAGAGGAATGCGTGGTAATGTTCCTGGAGATTGATAGTTGAAAGCATAGTTGCGTACAGTAAGCCTTTTACATTCATTTCATCTTTCACCAGTCACTAAGGAAAGGAAGCACAGCAGGGCATTGGGACCAGTCAAGAAAAAGACACAGGCAGAGAGTAGCTGGCTTTGTACTGTAGTCTTGAAGTGGAGATAAGGAAGTATGAGTTATGGAGGAGAGGAGATGAGGAAAGGAGTCCTGTGAGAGTAATAGGACACTGCAGATGTCTGTCTACCAATCAGCTAGCTCCCCAGCTTGGCAATTGTAAATGTAAAGGAGTCCAAAAGAGCACTGCAGGTCAGGTGTCTATCTACCTGTCAGTGAGAGATCACCTGGCTTTGTGAGAGATCACCTGGCTTTGTGAGAGATCACCTGGCTTTGTGAGAGATCACCTGGCTTTGTGAGAGATCACCTGGCTTTGTGAGAGATCACCTGGCTTTGTGAGAGATGACCTGGCTTTGTGAGAGACGACCTGGCTTTGTGAGAGACGACCTGGCTTTGTGAGAGACGACCTGGCTTTGTGAGAGATGGCCTGGCTTTGTGAGAGATGGCCTGGCTTTGCAGTCATGAAGTTAAGGAGAGGAGGAAAGGAGTCCAGTAAGACTATTGGGACAAATCTGGACAGAGACGGAGACAGGAGGCAGAGATGGAGTCGGAGTTGGAGACAGACACTGAGACAGAGACACAGGGAGACAGATAGACAGAGAGACATAGTCGGAGTCGGAGAGACAGAGACAGAGTCAGAGACAACAAGTCAGGGAGAGAGAGACAGCGAGAGAGACAGCGAGAGAGACAGAGACAGAGACACAGAGACAGAGACAGAGACAGAGACAGAGAGACAAAGACAGAGACAGAGACAGAGTCTGAGTGCAGCTGGCTAAGAGCCCGAGACCGTTTTGTTTTACATCCGCTTCTTCTCTTTCACCTCATCCCCCTTTCTCTCCCTCCTCTCTTCTTCTCTCCCTCCTCTCCTCTTCCTCCCTTCCCTCCCTCCTCTCCTCCATCCCCCTGGCACCAGCCTTTAATTTACAAGCACCACTCACCATCACCTGGCGCAGTGTTTGTGTGTGCGTCTATCTGTGTGTGTGTGTGTATGTGTGTGTGTGTAATGGGAGGTCAAATCCATTTCACACACTCACACAGTACACTAAGGAGTTCCCTAGTCCTGACATCGGTAAGGGAGGGAGGCTGCAGCGAACAGAAAAGACTAGGTTGTTCACACCCACACACACACTGCAAACACAAGCAGCACACACACACACACACACACACACACACACACACACACTGCAAACACAAGCAGCACACACACACACACACACACACGGAGCACACACACAACACACACATGCAGAACACACACACGCAGTACACACACACGCAGCACACACAGCGCACACACACACACCGCAAACACAAGCAACACACACACGCAGCACACACGCAGCACACACACGCAGCACACACACACCGCAAACACACGCAGCACACATACAGCACACACACACACACCACAAACACACGCAGCACACATAGGTAGATAAATACAATTTTATGTTTTAATAAAACTGTTATATTCCCGGTGTAAAACTAAGCTGTCCACTTTTTATAAAGGCTGCACCTGACACAGTAGGCTTTCCCTCTGCGATCCTCTCTGTGTTGGCACTGTGTCTCCCAGGCCAATGGTGATATGATGACATTTCTCACAGCTGTCTTGTCACCTGTCAGCACTGTCACCACCATGGGACCCTGTTCCATCTCTATGACACTGAAGTCACGTTCAGTGAGCCATCTAAACTGACACCAGATGTTCTGGGAACTTGTTGGTGTCACAGCACCAGTGATGAGATACTGTTGGTGCCATACTGCTGAGTTTAACTGGACTTAAACTAAATCCATGGTACTTAGAACCACCGAGTTCATGATTTAATTCCCTGCATGGGTCATATCTCCTGAATACTTTAAATTGTATTCAGAATATCACACGGATTGTGAGAGCCTCCTTGTCAGGAAATTAGAATTCCGGGCTACAATAGGGCTTAAAAGCAGCAAGAAGAAGCGAGAGTAAGCCATAACAGGGCAACATAACACAAAGACTACAGTAAACAGAGTCCACAGCAGCCCTGTACCAGCCCTCCTACTGTGTGTTAGATATAGATATCATTATGTTGTCAGTGCCTTGAGAGGTAGTCAGAACCAACACAGTAGGATGTCAATAGGGATTAGCTACAACACACACCTGAACACTCTGTGTGACAACACCAGGGTAATAATCCCTGTGAGCGCTAGGAACCACACAGAGAGCAGAGGAGTGTGGGTAAATATCGGGAATTATGATGACTAGAGTAGGCAAACAGGCCATTATGACCAGAGGAGGTGACAGAGAGGTGGGAGAGGTGACACACACGGTGACACACACATACACACTGACACACACGCAGTATCAGGGGATGAGATGTGTGACTGATATCTATGCTGCTAAGCTACAATCAGTTATCTCACATATCCTCATTGTGAGATATGACATCTGATTTTAAAAATTTATTTATTTAACTAGGCAAATCTGATGCATTCAAGTCTTTTGTGAAATGTAATTAATTGCAGAATTTGCAGAAAATTCTGCGGTTATTCATTGCACAACCCAACAGACCTGTGAATCATTTCAAATACTACAGCTGGCCTTGATTGAGCTTGTCTGGTACCTGGAAACAACATAGTAGTAGCCAAACTCCACACCTTGTCCATGTTGGCCTCCAAGCAGGCTAAAACAAATGCTTAAAGTACTTGAAAGATAGTATGAAGCCATGCTGGCATTCCGTTTCATTAAACTACTGTAGCACGTCGTCTAATAGCATCTGGCCTTAGTGGAGAGACGAGTCAGAAGACACACTCACTCGTACTGTTCTGTTTAGCCTTCCAGCCCTATGATACAGCCCATTAACACCAACATTAGATTAACCATGCCCCCCCCCCCCCCNCTCTCGCTCTGGAGGACTGGTGGAGAGTCCTCTAGTTAGCTCCTCAGTTACCTCTTCTTCACACTCTCTCTTCCTCTGTGTCATTCTCTCTCCCTCTCTGTATTTTATTCTCTCTCTGTCGTTTTCCCTCCTCCCTCTCTCTCCTCCTCCACTCGTCACAATATTTCCCTTTGCTTTGTTCTCCAACACATAATATCGACAGCTGCCTCCGCGGTGCCTCAGAGCCTCTCTCTCTCTCGCTCTCTCTCTCTCTCTCTCGCTCTATGCACGCTCAATCTTTGCCTTCACAGGGCTCTGTCAAGGCTCTCTCTGGCCCACCCCCTCTCTCCAGACGCAGAGTGTTCCGTTTAACTGAGTAAATCAGTAGCATTTCCCCCGCTGCTGCCGCCACCACTCCATCTCTCTCTCCCTGTATTTCTTACTTCCTCCCTAACCTTACACCTCTTTTTCTCCCTCTCCCCCTTATACCTCCTTCCATCCCTTCTTCCATCCCTCTTTCTCCCTCCCTCCCTTTCCTCCTTCCATTCCTCTCCTCTCTCCATTTCCTTCCATCCATTTCTCTCCCTCCCTTCATCCCTCCCTTTCCCTCTCTCTCTCTCTTTGACAGTGCCACCTACCATCACTTTTAGTCTATTGTGGGTGAGCTGCACAAAGCAGTCCAAATGCCCTGTCTGGTCCCCTGTAGAGCAGAGCATTACGACTTCTCCCACTGTGGAGACACAGCCAGCTTGGGGTCATGTACACACAAGACTATCTGCGGAGGACCAATTGTAACGTGTGTGTGTGTGTGTGTGTGTGTGCGTGCGTATGTGTGTGTGCGTGCATGATGTGTGTGTAGAAAACAGATAAACAATGATCATTCTAAGCACTATACTGTTTCCTCCTCTCACTTTCCTTAATGTGTTACTTGTCCACTTTCCTTTCTCATAGTGCCCCATTGCTATCCCAACAGAACAATACAACGGCATAGAGGAATGGAAACAATCACACATGCTATATTCAATGCTTAACACTACGATTGCCTGCCAGTTGCATTGTGTAACACCAGCCTGAGGTGAGACTTCCCATTCAGAAGGTTAATATAGGCTGATTCATAAAATAATATTGACAAAACTGCACTTTTAAACAACGCACACATCAAGGCCAGGCACAGACACACCCCTTACGAATAACAAAAACATGAATTTCACATGTGAACACGTAAAGTGTTCCAAAAACACGTTTTCACACGATTTCACTTGAAATTTCATGTGAAAATTGGATTTTTCTGTAAGGGACACAAACACATCTGCACCTCTGAGGCCCTACAGGGCAGCTATCAGTCATTGGGCTTATTTAGTGTTTGCTTTAGGGGTCAGAGTTCAGGTAACACAATTACACCCTGCGCCAGCCTGCCTCCTAGACACTTTATTATACGCAGGCCTTATAGAGCACAGCCAGCCAAGAAACTGCCAATATCAGCACAGCCTAGGTCAGCCAGCGAGGTCTGGGGTTATTCTAGGTCAAAAGGGGACCATCACACTCTCTCAGAAGTTGGCTGCTGGGTAAAACCTGCCCACTGAGACACAGGTGTAATGGGTCCGCACTGTGGTTAACTTGTATATAGGTAGACCAGAAAAGCCATCTCTGATTGGCAGATGAGTGGCAACCCTGATTAGAAACACCTGCTGCTCATCAGTTGTTCCCTATAAATTCTGTTTTGAATGAAAATAAAATTGTACCTTCACACTGTAGATGGCTGCTAAGCCGAAATCCCTGATCCCTGATGCAGTGAAAATTATACAAAAAGAAAAATGAAGTAAGCTTTATGCGACATCTTTTGGAGTGCTGACCCAGTACACCTTTTGTTATTCTAGGTCAGGATGTGAGGTCTGGGGTTATTCTCATTCACTAGAATAGGTCTATAGGAGACCAGGGCCCGTATTCATGTCTCAGAGTAGGAGTGCTAATCTAGGATCAGGTCTCCATGTCCATTAATTAAAATCTAAAAAGGCTAAACTGATCCTAGATCAGCACCCCTATACTCTAAGAAGCTTTATGTATATGAGCCCTGAACTAGGATAATAAGTGTATATCTAAAAGTCTGTTTGAAAGCATTGCTGTTATAGATGCATGCTTTCTGTCAAATAGCCTACATAGGGAAAGGGGGATACCTAGTCAGTTGTACAACTGAATGCATTCAACTGAAATGTGTCTTCCGCATTTAACCCAACCGCTCTGAATAGCCAATTAGTGTTACATTTTAACGTTGAAATTCATTGAAAAAGCGAATCATCATCTATATCGTTGACATCACCATCAACATGATCTGTCAAATCCAGCTAAAGTGAAACTGAATCGATGATTCCTTTCAGTTTTAAAGTTCAAACCAGCTGAGAGGTGAGAAAATCTACACATCAATAACGAGCCATATAGGCCTGCATCAAGTGTTGCTTGCCATGACGGCTGTTGTGTTGTATGGCTGCTTTGTCTGTGGAGAGGCACATCATTTTTAGCCAGAGGAGGAGCGCGAGCGGGAGCGTTGGCGGCCAGTCAGCCCGCTAATATCAGACACGGCGGCCGGAGATGGACATCTGAACTTTAGGTCGGACGGGGAAACAGGGAGGCATATCCGACAATGCGGAGGTGTCGTTCTTGATGTAACCTTAGAACAGCTGGTATCCCTCATGCGCTGATTGCTTAGTGGCTGCTGCAGCAGGGACAGAGTGTGTGTGTGCGTGCAGAGAGAAACAGCTGTAAACACAGCACAATAACTATTTCCCATTTCAGCACCATGGACAGCGCTTTGAACGAACGCAAGGTAACGCCTTAGAAACTGAGTATAAATATAACCACAGGAAATCTTCAGAGCCACACGGACTTATATAGGCAATGTTCAGTAGCATGCCCATTAAAATAAAGCTATCTTGAACATACATCTGATACCATACTAAGGTAAACTAACTAGCCTGGCATGAAAAATGATCTTCCCATGTTATCAATTCAGGCCAGAGTTTTACACGATGACACATTAATTTTTGATCAGTTGTGGCCAATGCCACCATCCATCTTCTTGTGGCGTTGTTTCTAAAGGTGAGCTCTTGTGAGAAAAATAGCTCTGATTGGGCCCTTAGAAGCTTAAACCAATCACCTAGGTTTGGAGCCACTACAATTTAATAGCCCATTATCTTGGATGGATCCAATAACATGACCATGCATGAGTTCATTGCTGTATAAGCCAGACGTCATCAGATTATTGCATTACTTGTAGGCTGATGGCCATTAAGAGTAGGCCTACATTGGAAATAGTTAAGCGATCAATTTCAGCAGGCTACGCATTGGTTATGATATATTTATATAAGCCAAATGTCGAGGATTTGGATAAAGGCTTTGGGAAGGAATTGGAAGCCTGATATTTATATTTATTTTATGCACTTTGATAGTATTCTGTATAATGAAAAGCGCTTTACAAATGTAATAAAGTATTATTATTAATAGCCTTGGTGCTTTCATCCTAGTCAATGTTCTTTGTTTTTTCCGAGGTGTATTTTCAATTTTATTCGGAATATTTAATTATTGTTTCTGAGCCACACAGTTAAACGAAATAGACTAGCTACAATAAATATATTCTTATTGTATACAGTACGTAGCCTACAGCTAATATTACAGTGCTCTTTTCAGCTTTCTAATTCCCATGTTCCCATCCGTACAGAAGCAATTGCGCTATTCTCTTTCCGCCGACATGCAAATGGTTGAGATGCGTGCAATATGAGAATTCTGTGCGTATCGACATAACCAATCACAAGAGTCTGAAGTAATGTGGAAACTTACCTTGGCTGACATCAAAAAGGTGTGTCCAGGCTCACTGAACAATAGCGGCGTCTGGCGATTCGCTTGTCAAAAAAATCCTGAGAGGAAAAATCAATATCCACGAGTCAAAAAACGTCTTAATGTTTCCAGACGCATTATTCCGGTTAAATCAAGATGTATGATCAATATTTAGATTGTAAGCTACACAACTGATGTATTGCGGAGGAATTGCCAAAATAACTTAGGAACCGAAATACTGTTTAGCTGACTCGAGAGGAGCTCTGTAGCCTTGGCAACTCTGAGTGTGCGCTGGACTCGAGCTGGCTGCAAGATTCACATTTCCACAGAGCAAGCAAAAGGTGTTTTCTTTCCGTGCTACAGTTGGATGTTAATTCCACCTCACCAACTAGTGTATACCAAGTTGGTAAAAAAGTAGGAATACCAGTTGGAAATTCGCAACCCAAAAACATCTGAAACGTTATTTCAGAGTATGAATTCCATTTAGGAGATCAGTTTCATTTTTCCTTCGTCACGTTAGGCTCATTGTAGATCCACGAGAAAGACTTCAAATAAATAATCCGAGTCCGAGTAATATTTTTTCAGTTCAAATTAAATGCATGCCCTCTTTCTGCCTTTTCTCAGAAAAATGTTGAGTGCTTCCAAAAAAACATCCACAACGTTTTCAATGGCGTATATTCCAATAGTAGGAAACAATTATCGAATTTTCACATTGTATATGGAAGTGCATGGATTTGGGCTTCACATCCAGTCTCCTCCAGTTGTCGTCGCACACTTGAAGTATAATACATGATGGACCAACCCTTTCTGATCCACTGAGAAAACACACAACAACAGTTCCGTTCAATTGTGATCAAAAAAGCTTTGAACCTCTTTTCCACTAAATGAGAACTAATTTGATGTTCACTTGCGCATCTTACAAATGCTTCACAGCTCAAGCAGGTATCATGTTCTCACCGTATCGCCTCCTATGGCTATTCATTGAGGTGGCAGGTCAAACAAACATATTGCCGGCGAAAAGGGCTCCGCAGCGGGTATTGGGAGAGGCTGGAGAGCGTCGAGAGACAACCGACCTGCTCACCAGCGCCTCACGAGACTGGGACTGTGAGCGCATCGTGATCCGGCTCGCGTGAAGTGGCGCAAAACTGATTGTGCACACACACACAACGGAATTTTTCCGTTGTTCCCTCGTCGTTCGACGCGACGCGATTCTCCCATGCCATGGCTTTCTCTTTTGTGGGGAAGTGAGTAGCCTAATGGTTTCGCTACATGGAGTGTATTTTACTTGGGGGAGACGGTGAGAAATGGTTGGGAAATATTATTTTGCGTTAATATTGTGTCACCTCGTCAACGCTCTCCCTCACACTCCCTGGGAGTGGAAATAAGAGAGGTAGACGCAGAATTGGCGCAGACGCATGCATGAACGAACACATACACACACGCGGAATTTGGACCTGCGGGATGCAGACTGACTGTTAGATAATCAAGTGAAATTCCTTCACATGGTCAGACAGGCGGACCGCCAGCGCAGCATGAAGTGTCATGCATGAACTGCACCATCTAAACACGGAGTCCAGAGCAAAGGTATTTTAGATAATGGAAGACAAAGACTAACATGTTCACATTGTCTGCATATGATGGATAGTTACACTGAACAAAAATATAAACGCAACATGTAAAGTGTTTGTTCCATGTTTCATGAGCTAAAGTAAAATATCCCAGAAATGTTCCATATGTACAAAAAGCTTATTTCTCTTCATTTTTTTTCTCCAGAAATGTGTTTACATCCCTGAGCATTTCTCATTTGCCATGACAATCCATCCACTTGACAGGTGTGCCATATCAATAAGCTAATTAAACAACATGATCATTACACAGGTGCACCTTGTGCCGGGGACAATAAAAGCCTGCTCTAAAATGTACAGTTTTGTCACACATCTCAATGCCACAGATGTCTCAAGATTTGAGGGAGTGTGCAATTGGCATGCTGACCAGAAAAGATAATTTAATGTTCATTTCTCTACCATAAGCCGCCTCCAACGTTGTTTTTGAGAATTTGGAAGTACGTCCAGCCCGCCTCACTTGTAACCAGGCCAGCCCGGGACCTCCATCTGGCTTCTTCACCTGCAGGATTGTCTGAGACCAGCAACCTGGACAGCTGATGTATCTGTGGGTTTGTGATTTCTTCACAATCTGTAAGAAACTATCTTAGGGATGCTCATCTGCGTGCTAGTCGCCCTCACCAGGGTCTTGACCTGAATGCAGATTGTTTTCTGATCCACACCTCCACTTTTTTTTTAAAGGTATCTTTAAATGAATATTGTACAATGCAGAGTTAATACCTATAGCAGTGGAGTTGCAGAGATCAGGGAATAGGGATCAATTAAATATAGAACACCATTATTTCACATCGGGACGGGAGGGACATCAGTACAAGCTCCTTAGACGACATTTGTGATAAACACACATGAAGCAGTTTCAATACCAGCACAGGGAAGTCACTTATCGACGACTAGAGTAAATGTTTTTTTTTTGCGTTTTTTTTCCCACACAAAGTAGTCGGAAGATATGAAAATGATATGTTTTGCCATTGTAAAGTCATGACTAATTCAAGCCGTTAGGTATAAAAATATCCCTGTCGCCGGCTCTGGTAATGTGCGTTATTCATAAGATGTGAATAATTGAGGTAAGCAAGTCGGGTTGAACAGCGGCGTGGACTTTGCTGACTCTGCGCCAAGTAATGCCTTCTCAGATCTTTCGGGAGATAGGGCAGAGCCGAACAATTAGTACATAGTTACAACAATAGACTCCAACAACTAGGCCTATTCTCTGAACTATTACTTACAAAATGACACTGTTTATGGACTACATTTTAACTTCAGATTGGGTACCAGTCTGTTTGGATCCTCATGCCAAGCATCATGTTTTGACGGAGTTGACAGAATAGGCTTGATAGCACAAAGCGATCTGGGACCAGGCTAGGAAAATAAAGGGCCAAAAGGAAAACGTGTGAAATCTATATTCTCATGAAGAACAATTTATCTCCATCTTGACCTGTCTCTTAGAGGATAACGGAAATCGCATGGTTCCTCACAACAATCCACAAGTGGGTAATTTGGGTCAGATTCAATATGTTAGATCTGCAGTACATGGAGGTAAAGGAAGGACAAGTAACTGCTAACACATAATAATCTGAAACGTTTGGGCTAAACAGTCTGAATTCCCCAGGACACTTCCTTGGCTGGAAGCCCAGGTGGGGTGTATAAACTTTGAGTGTATACACTCTAACTTTGGCTAACCTCCCTGTGGGACTTTGACTGAGTCCCAAATGGTACCCTATTTCCTATATAGTGCACTACCTTTAACCCCAAAATTAGTGGACTATAGGGAATAGGGTGCCATTTGGGACACATCCTCTGTGTCTCCCCAGAGTGTGTGACCATAGGCCTGTTGTAAAGGTAGGCAACATCTCCAGGCAGACTGATTCTAGCCAGCCACGCTCCGGGACCAGGAAGTGGTGGGAGTGGAGCGGTGCCCACAGGTGCTCTCTCTCCCTGGGCATAGATAACAGTGATTCATCCCCTAGGCCTCTGGAGGACCTTCTAAAACGACCTGCTCTTGGCACCCCCTCAACTCAATCCACAATGTTTCTTCCTATTACACACACACGACCACACACGACCACACACGCACACAACCACACAGACACGCACACGCACACACACACAGACACACACAAAGACACACACATGCACACGCACACACAGAAACACACAGACACACACACAGACACATGCACATACACACACACCAATGTTACCCCCCCCCCCCAAAGAGCCTAGCCACTGACCCTGAAAGAGAAAAGTTAACAGGGTCAAAACCAACACTCCACACCCACGTAAGCCAAAACCTTCTGCCTCAGTGTAACAGTCTAACATCAGACAGCCCTGTCCCTCTGGAGAGGGATGAGATGAGACAACACACACAGACACACAGCTGAACCTGTAACCTGAGCCATCAGGGTTATGAAACATTCATCAGTCTCTACAGCCTGTACATGTGTTTTCTTTGTGTGGATAAGAGAGAGGCCTCGCCACCAATCTGCTCAGCGTCACATCAATCATTCACTGTCTCATCTGAGCTGTCCTGTCCCGTCTGTCCTGGCTGAACTGAGCTGTCCTTTTGCTGTCCTGTCTGAGCTGTCCTGCCTGTCCTTTCTGAGCTGTCCGGTCCTGTTGATCCTGTCTGAGCTGTCCTGTCCTTTCTGAGCTGTCCTGTCCTGTCTGTCCCACTGTGATCATATCACTCCATAGCCTCTCTCTGGGGGAGAAAGTGACTGAGGGACAGAGAGAGTGACATGACACTGACAGGACAAGGCTAGTGTGGGTGAGTTACACACAGTGGCTCTATTAGCTACAAGAGACAATTAGTGGGTGAGTCAATGTGCTTCTCTGGTTTGTGTTTCACTCAACACAAGACACAGTGTTTTCAATGACGTGGGCACAGAGCCATACACACACAAAGGTTTTCCAACTATCCTTAATTCGCCACCAAAGTGTTCAAATACAATAATAGTCTCATATACCAAACTGCAATGTAATGGGAACTGTTGGTGCCAATATGGTGCCCAATGAGAATCCAACTGAGTTTGCAGAAATCTGCTGACTGCAGCTAAAGTAGTATGAGCTACAGTCTGGTAATGGAAGTGATCTGGCAGGGGTCAGAGCCCAGCTTGAGACTGTAAGCCAGTGTAAACTCCCCCCAGCAGGCTGTTCAAGGCGTCAGTCAGAACCCTCTGTTCCAGCCGTCGGTTTGCGTCTACAGAGCTGTTAAACCCTCCAATTCATTTGGCTTTATTCTCTTTAACAAACGTGGTTGTGTTTACCTGCCTGGAGCCAGAGGGTCCTTTTTAAGTCTATTGCGTATTCACTATTTGGTGCACTACATTTGACCAGGGCCTAATGGACTCCTGTCAAAAGTAGTGCACTATGTAGAGAATAGGGTGCCATTTGTGATGAAACCTCCGTCTCCCCTGCCCCCTCAGGGTCCCATGGGAGGGGATTTGAAGAGACAGTAAATAGAAGCTAGTTTGTACTTCCATTAGGATCGCATTCTATTACACTACTCTGTGGTGATATTGATCCAGAGATCCAGGGGAGAGGGGGCAACAAGAGCTTAAGTTCCCCCAAGCAGAGGCCACCGTGGCTGGGTAGAGATCCTCCCAGTCCTCCCAGACACTGAGCCATGGATAAACATCTCAAAGAGTGACATGGTGTGTATGTGTGTGTTAGAGAGAGATAGGGCAAGATATGGCAAGAGAGATAGAGAGAGAGCAAGCAGAAGGGTAAAGATAGGATGTGTGTGTGTGTGTGTGTGTGTGATTTGAGTCCAGAGTTCTGTAAACTGTGTGTAAACTGTGACCTGAAAGTGTTAAAACACAGATACAAAAACCTCCACTGTTAGAAAGTGATAGCTGCTCTTCTTTAGAAACTGAGCCATTTTGAGTGAGACTCAAAACAGGCTTTAGAAGAGCTGGGCTGAGGACAGATACAGTATATAGCTGAGTAGAGAAGAGCTGGGTTGAGGACAGATACAGTATATAGCTGAGTAGAGAAGAGCTGGGTTGAGGACAGAACAGTATATAGCTGAGTAGAGAAGAGCTGGGCTGAGGACAGATACAGTATATAGCTGAGTAGAGAAGAGCCGGGTTGAGGACAGATACGGTATATAGCTGAGTAGAGAAGAGCCGGGTTGAGGACAGATACGGTATATAGCTGAGTAGAGAAGAGCTGGGCTGAGGACAGATACGGTATATAGCTGAGTAGAGAAGAGCTGGGCTGAGGACAGATACGGTATATAGCTGAGTAGAGAAGAGCCGGGTTGAGGAC
>QNTS01003733.1:78204-91595 GCA_003317085.1 Hucho hucho | reverse complement strand
GAATACAACAGGTGTAGACCTTACAGTGAAATGCCGAATACAACAGGTGTAGACCTTACAGTGAAATGCCGAATACAACAGGTGTAGACCTTACAGTGAAATGCCGAATACAACAGGTGTAGACCTTACAGTGAAATGCTGAATACAACAGGTGTAGACCTTACAGTGAAATGCTGAATACAACAGGTGTAGACCTTACAGTGAAAATGCTGAATACAACAGGTGTAGACCTTACAGTGAAACGCTTACTTACAAGCCCCTAACCAACAATGCGGTTTACAAAAAATACAGATAATAATAAGAGATAAAAGTGACAAGTAATTAAAGAGCAGCAGTGAAATAACAATAGCGAGACTATATACAGGGGGGTACACTGTTCAAATAAACCTACCATTAAAATTATAGACTGATCATTTCTTTGTCAGTGGGCAAACATACAAAATCAGCAGGGGATCAAATACTTTTTTCCCTCACTGTACATGTAGGTAGAGTTAACATGACTATGCATAGATAGTAATCAGAGAGTAGCAGCAGTGTAAAAGAGGAGTCTGGGTAGCCCTTTGATTAGATGTTCAGGAGTCTTATGGCTTGGGGGGTAGAAGCTGTTTAGAAGCCTCTTGGACCTAGACTTGGCGCTCCGGTACTGCTTGCCGTGCGGTAGCAGAGAGAATAGTCTATGACTGGGGTGGCTCGAGTCTTTGACAATCTTTTGGGCCTTCCTCTGACACCGCCTGGTATAGAGGTCCTGGATGGAAGGAAGCTTGGCCCCAGTGATGTACTGGGCCATTCGCACTACCCTCTGTAGTGCCTTGCGGTCGGAGGCCGAGCAGTTGCCATACCAGGCAGTGATGCAACCAGTCAGGATGCTCTCGATGGTGCAGCTGTATAACCTTTTGAGGATCTGATGACCCATGCCAAATCCTTTCAGTCTCCTGAGGGGAAATAGGTTTTGTTGTGCCTTCTTCACAACCATGTTAGTTTGTTGGTGATGTGGACACCAAGGAACTTGAAGCTCTCAACCTGCTCCACTACAGCCCTGTCGATGAGAATGGGGGTGTGCTCTGTCCTCTTTTTCATGTAGTCCACAATCATCTCCTTTGTCTTGATCACATTGAGGGAGAGGTTGTTGTCCTGGCAACACACTGCCAGGTCTCTGACCTCCTCCCTATAGGCTGTATCGTCGTTGTCGGTGATCAGGCCTACCACTGTTGTGTCATCGGCAAACTTAATGATGGTGTTGGAGTCGTGCCTGGCCGTGCAGTCATGAGTGAACAGGGAGTACAGGAGGGGACTGAGCACGCTCCCCTCTGGGGCTCCAGTGTTGAGGATCAGCGTGGCAGATGTGTTGCTACCTACCCTCACCACCTGGGGGCGACCCGTCAGGAAGTCCAGGATCCAGTTGCAGAGGGAGGTGTTTAGTCCCAGGGTCCTTAGCTTAGTGATGAGCTTTGAGGGCACTATGGTATTGAACGCTGAGCTATAGTCAATGAATAGCATTCTCACATAGGTGTTCCTTTTGTCCAGGTGGGAAAGGACAGTGTGGAGTGCAATAGAGATTGCATCATCTGTGGATCTGTTGGGGTGGTATGCAAATTGGAGTGGGTCTAGGGTTTCTGGGATAATGGTGTTGATGTGAGCCATGACCAGCCTTTCAAGGCACTTCATGGCTACAGACGTGAGTGCTACGGGTCGGTAGTCATTTAGGCAGGTTACCTAGCATCTGCTTCCTCTGACCACTTTTTAATTTATCTAGTCACTGGTGCTTTCTGCTTTAATTGTTGTTTGTAAGCAGGAATCAGGAGGATAGAATTATGGTCAGATTTGCCAAATGGAGGGCGAGGGAGAGCTTTGTATCCGTCTCTGTGTGGAGAAAAGGTGGTCCAGAGTGCTTTTCCTCTGGTTGCACATTTAACATGCTGATAGAAATGAGGTAAAACTGATTTAAGTTTCCCTGCATTAAAGTCCCTGGCTACTAGGAGTGCCGCCTCTGGGTGAGCTTTTTCTTGTTTGCTTATGGCGGAATACAGCTCATTCAATGCTGTCTTAGTGCCAGCCTCTGGCTGTGGTGGTATGTAAACAGCTACGAAGAATACAGATGAAAACTCTCTCAGTAGGTAGTGTGGGTCAGCAGGTGCCGTTTGGGACTCACCCAGAGAGGAAGAGGAAAAGAGAGGCCCAACTAGGTGGAAAATCTGTCTCCCTCCAGCAGGTACCGTTTTGCCCACCAAGAAAGGAGTTTTTGTGTGGTGGTCAACGAGAGTGTCGAATTTGGTCATCAAAAAAATGAATGGCTTATTTGCTACTCTTAAGCCTACGTGTCCCGTTAGCGGGACAACAGTCGACAACATCCGGTGAAATTAGAATGCGCGCAATTCAAATAAATAATCGTAATATTAAACATTCATGAACATACAAGTATCTTATATCATTTAAAGCTTAAGTTCTTGTTAATCTAACTGTGTTGCCCGATTTACAATAGGCTTTACAGCGAAAGCATACCATGCGATTGTCTGAGGACGGCGCCCCACATCAACATATTTTTCAACCAGCACAGGCTTCACAAAATCACAAATAGCGATTAAATAAATTACTTACTTTTGAAAATCTTCCTCTGTTTGCAATCCCAAGGGTCCCAGCTACAACATGAATGGTTGTTTTGTTAGATAAAATCCTTCTTTATATCCCAAAAAGTCAGTTTAGTTGGCATCATCGATTTCAGTAATCCATTCGTCCAACATGCAGACAAAGGAATCCAAAAAGCTACCGCTAAACTTTGTTCAAACAGGTCAAACTATGTTTCTATTTAAACCTCAGGTACCCTAAAATGTAAATAAACTATAATATTTAATACGGAAAGAAGTATGTTCAATAGGAAAGTAAAATTAGTAAGCGGGCGTCCTCTCCGTCGCTCGCCAACAGACTGATATTCGTAGTCGTGCAAAAACTCAAAATTCTTCCTCGTTTATGAAGAAACAAGCCTGAAACCTTGAACAAAGACTGTTGACATCTAGTGGAAGCCATAGGAATTGTAATCTGGGAGACGGAATTACATAGGACCCATAGCTTTCCATAATAAGAGCCTGGAACCTAAACAAAAAGATTCTGTTTTTTTTTTCTTCAGATTTTCACCTGCCATATCAATTCTGTTATAGTCTCAGAAACTTCAAAGTGTTTTCTATCCAATGCTACCAATTATATGCATATCCTGGCTTCTGGGCCTGAGTAACAGGCAGTTTACTTTGGGCACGTCAGTCAGGCAAAAATTCAGGAAAATAGACCCTAGCCCTAACAAGCTTTAGGTTTATTTGATCTAATATAAGTTTCGTAATGCTGAAGTTGTTATGGGTGTACTGATACGTATAAGTAGGGGTCCTGAGTGGCGCAGCCGTCAAAGGCACTGCATCTCAGTGTAAGAGGCGTCACTGCAGTTCATGGTTCGAATCCAAGCTGTATCACGTCTGGCTGTAATTGGGAGTCCCATAGGGCAGTGCACAATTGGCCCAGCGTCGTCCGGGTTTAGGCGGGGTAGGCCGTCATTGTAAATAAGATTTTTGTTCTTAACTGACTTGCCTAGTTAAATAAAAAAGTAGGACACCTAACATCCCGACAGCTTTGAGGAAAAACACATTATATCAGAGATGGCTATGCATATTCATATTTATAGCCCGCCTTGCCGCTTTGTAGACATTGACTCCCATTGGCGGAGAGACGTATATCTTGTCACTATATCCACACCTCATTACCCCTGCAGCTGACCAGGGGAAACTCTCAAAACACGACTTGCCCAATCACAGGAAATTAACCTATCAGAGTCTAGAATATAGATAGTCACATCTATTCTGCTGTGTTAAAACACTTGAGAAGTCTCATAGGGAATCTGCAATGTCTCCAGGTTTTGGTTGTTGAACACCTGAGACGTCTCTCATAGGGAATCTGCAACGTCTCCAGAAGGTTCTGGATGTAGAACACCTGAGAAGTCTCATAGGGAATCTGCAACGTCTCCAGAAGGTTCTGGATGTAGAACACCTGAGAAGACTCTCATTGGGAAACTGCGATGTCTCCAGAATGTTTTGGATGTCGAACACCTGAGAAGTCTCTCACAGGGAATCAGTAACGTCTCCAGAAGGTTTTGGATGTCGAACACCTGAGAAGTCTCTCACAGGGAATCAGTAACGTCTCCAGAAGGTTTTGGATGTCGAACACCTGAGAAGTCTCTCACAGGGAATCTGCAACTTCTTCCAGAAGGTTTTGGATGTCGAACACCTGAGAAGTCTCTCATAGGGAATCTGCAACTTCTTCCAGAAGGTTTTGGATGTCGAACACCTGAGAAGTCTCTCACAGGGAATCAGTAACGTCTCCAGAAGGTTTTGGATGTCGAACACCTGAGAAGTCTCTCATAGGGAATCTGCAACTTCTTCCAGAAGGTTCTGGATGTCGAGCACCTGAGAAGTCTCTCATAGGGAATCTGCAACTTCTTCCAGAAGGTTCTGGATGTAATATAATTCTGCATTACAAAAAAAAAACATTATTCATGCCAGTGACACATGTCATGCTTTTGATGGAAAAGACAGAAACAGGACATAAAAACCCAAATGTTTATTCAGAAGTGTTAATTGACTTGCCAGAGGTTTGGCAGCACAGGACATAGTGCTATTGTTGAGTTAATGAAGCTCCACACCTCCATAAAACAGCCTGGTGGGAAGCTGCTATAGACCACCAAGTGTTAGCAGTGAGTATCTGGATAACGTGTGAAATACTTGATAATGTATGTGATATCAACAGAGAGGTATATTTTCTGGGTGATTTAAATATTGACAGGTTCTCATCAGACTGCCCACTCAAGAGAAAACTGTAACCTGGTTCAGGTTATCAGTCAACCTACCAGGGTAGTTACAAACAGCACAGGAATGAAATCATCAACATGTATTGATCACATCTTTACTAATGCTGCAGAAATCTGCCTTAAAGCAGTATCCAGATCCATAGGATGTAGTGATCACAATATAGTAGCTATATCTAGGACGTTCCAAAGGCTGGGCCTAATATAGTGTTTAAGAGGTCATACAATAAGTTTTGTAGTGATTCCTATGTTGTTGATGTAAAGAATATTTGTTGGTCCGTGGTGTGTAATTTTTTTATTTAAGAACAAATTCTTATTTTCAATGACGGCCTAGGAACAGTGGGTTAACTGCCTTGTTCAGGGGCAGAACGACAGATTTGTACCTTGTCAGCTCGGGGATTCGAACTCGCAACCTTTCGGTTACTAGTCCAACACTCTTACCACTAATATATATATATTAATATATAATTAATTACTAATATATTAATAATATGCATGTCAATCTCTCCTGGCTCAAAGTGGAGGAGAGATTGACGTCATCACTACTTGTATTTATGAGAGGTTTTGACATGCATATTAGCTGTCTGAACTACTGGCACACAGCTCGGACACCCATGCATACCCCACAAGACATGCCACCAGAGGTCTCTTCACAGTCCTCAAGTCCAGAACAGACTATGGGAGGCACACAGCTCGGACACCCATGCATACCCCACAAGACATGCCACCAGAGGTCTCTTCACAGTCCTCAAGTCCAGAACAGACTATGGGAGGCACACAGCTCGGACACCCATACATACCCCACAAGACATGCCACCAGAGGTCTCTTCACAGTCCTCAAGTCCAGAACAGACTATGGGAGGCGCACATTACTACATAGAGCCATGACAGCATGGAACTCTATTCCACATCAAGTAACTGACGCAAGCAGTAAAATTAGATTGAAAAAACAGATAAAAATACACCTTATGGAACTGCGGGGACATCAGCACAGACACATGGACATTTTCCCAAAATACAGGGATACAAATAGACCAGATGAGGCTATCCTTGGCCTGGAGTCTGTGGTGGGGTGGTAGCAGAGAAAAGGTCGATTAAGAAATTGGGCACACTTGCCCCCACTGGTCTCAATGAGATTGACTAGAGTCCCTTTGTAGTCTCCAACAAGAAATAAATATTTTTGACATGTTGTTTGTGTGGGGAGGTGGCAAATAACCTCCTACCTAATTCTAATAGATCCTCTATTTAATATCTGTGGTTTCTTATTTAATTAGGTATTTATTTATTCATTCTTATTTTGATGGAATTATTTTCTCTGTGACTTTGTTTGATATGCATGATAACGGAATATATATTTGTTCTCTTTAGAATTTAAAGGGAGGCTATTTTGATTTCTACCCCTATCTCTTAATGCACTTCTTTCAACCATTAGCACTTATCTACTTGTTTGCCAACATCAGCACTTATATATATATTCATTAATTTATCCATTTATATTTGTTAGGATTTTGAGGATTTAAATGTTTTGAGGATTGGTGTTGTTGGTGTCATCTCTTCCCAACTAAAATCCATTTTTGTCTAGTTTACAAACATTCTTTACATGTCAAATGCTATGCACCTGGCCAGGATTGCCCAGTGGTTAGAGCATGGGGAGTTACCAGTAAATTTCTGGTTTGAATCCCCCAAGGGAAAAAAACGAAAAATATATGTATCTTGGGTATTCCATTTCAAAAGACACTTGGCGCCTACTGTTTTATGGTACGCTGTTGATGGGAATTTATGCTGTCTAGTGACCGTTAACAAACATTACAGGGGACTACCCTTTATTCTGGTTGGACGTTTTCAGCGCTCTGTGACCACCTCGCCTATTTTAGAAAACATAAAAATGATACCGGGTGTAATGGGTCTCGGTGATGCAGGTACAGCGGAATCAGGCACAGGACAACAAAGATGAGTATTCATCAACTTTACTCAAAATAGGAATAACAATACACGTAGTGACATATTCACACGAAACAACGGACCACGATACAACGAACAATCATGCACAAAAACATGGGGGAAACAGAGGGTTAAATAAGGAACTCGTAATTATGGGAATGGAAACCAGGTGTGTAAAAAATGAAGACAAAACCAAAGGAAAATGAAAGATGGATCGGTGGCGGCCAGAAGACCGGTGACGTCGGCCGCTGAACGCCGCCCGAACAAGGAGAGGGACCAACTTCGGCGGAAGTCGTGACAGTACCCCCCCTTGACGCGCGGCTCCAGCAGCGTGCTGACACCGGTCTCGGGGACGACCCGGAGGACGAGGTGCAGGGAGATCCGGGTGGAGACAGTGAAACTCCTGCAGCAACGAAGGGTCCAGGATGTCCTCCACCGGCACCCAGCATCTCTCCTCCGGACCGTACCCGTCCCACTCCAGGAGGTACTGAAGACCCCTCGTCCGGCGCCTCGAGTCCAAGATTGCTCGAACAGCATACGCCGGGGACCCCTCGATGTTCAGAGGAACCTCCCGCACCTCAGACTCTTGGAGTGGACCAGCCACCACCGGCCTGAGGAGAGACACATGGAACGAGGTGTTAATACGGTAATCTGGGGGAAGTTGTAACCTATAGCAAACCTCGTTCAGTCTCCTCAGGACTTTGAATGGCTCCACATAACGCGGACCCCGCTTCCGTCAGGGCAGGTGGAGGGGCAGGTGGAGGGTTGAGAGCCAGACCCGGTTCCCCGGTGCAAACACCGGGCCTCACTGTGGTGACGGGTGGGCTCTGTACGTAACGCCTGCTCGATGTCCGCGTCCAGCTACCACACCACCGGTGCCACCAGGCAAGAGGCCGGAAGTATGGGAGTGGGATCTATGGACCGCTCCTCTGTGTCAAACATCCGGGACAGTGCGTCTGCCTTAGTGTTTTGGGAACCTGGTCGGTAGGATAGGGGGAAAACAAAACGGGTGAAAAACATGGCCCACCTTGCCTGGCGAGGGTTCAGTCTCCTTGCCGCCCGGATGTACTCCAGATTGCGGTGGTCAGTCCAGATGAGAAAAGGGTGTTTAGTCCCCTCAAGCCAATGTCTCCACGCCTTCAGAGCCTTTACGACAGCCAACAGCTCCCGGTCCCCCACATCATAGTTACGCTCCGCCGAGCTGAGCTTCTTCGAAAAGAAGGCACAGGGGCGGAGTTTAGGTGGCGTACCCAAGCGCTGAGACAGCACAGCTCCTATCCCAGCCTCGGATGCGTCCACCTCCACTATAAATGCCAAAGAGGGATCCGGATGAGCCAGCACGGGAGCCGAGGTAAACAGAGCCTTAAGGTGACCAAAGCCCTGTCCGCCTCAGCTGACCACTGCAGTCGCACCGGTCCCCCCTTCAACAGTGAGGTAATGGGAGCTGCTACCTGACCAAAGCCCCGGATAAACCTCCGGTAGTAGTTGGCAAATCCTAAAAACCACTTCCTTTACCGTGGTGGGAGTCGGCCAATTACGCACGGCTGAAATGCGGTCACTCTCCATCTCCACCCCTGAAGTGGAAATGCGGTACCCTAGGAAGGAGACGGACTGTTGGAAGAACAGACATTTCTCAGCCTTGACGTACAGGTCATGCTCCAACAGTCGACCAAGCACCTTGCGCACCAGGGACACATGCTCGGCGTGTGTAGAGGAGTAAATAAGAATGTCGTTGATATACACCACTACACCCTGCCCGTGCAAGTCCCGGAAAATCTTGTCTACAAATGCCTGGAAGACTGATGGAGCATTCATCAACCCGTACGGCATGACGAGGTACTCATAGTGCCCTGAGGTGGTACTAAATGCCGTCTTCCACTCGTCTCCCTCCCGGATACGCACCAGATTGTAAGCGCTCCTGAGATCCAATTTTGTGAAGAAGCACGCCCCGTGCATTGACTCGATCGCACTGGCTATGAGAGGTAGCGGGTAGCTGTACCTCACAGTGATCTGATTGATACCTCGATAGTCAATACACGGGCGCAGACATCCATCCTTCTTCTTCACAAAAAAGAAACTCGAGGAAGCACCATATTCACACGAAAACAACAGACCACAATACAACAAACAATCACGCACAAAAACATAGGGGAAACAGAGGGAATAAATAAGGAACATGTACAGTGGGGCAAAAAAGTATTTAGTCAGCCACCAAAGTTCTCCAACTTAAAAAGATGATAGAGGCCTGTAATTTTCATCATAGGTACACTTCAACTATGACAGACAAAATGAGGAAAAAAAATCCAGAAAATCACATTGTAGGATTTTTTATGAATTTATTTGCAAATTATGGTGGAAAATAAGTATTTGGTCACATACAAACAAGCAAGATTTCTGG
The DNA here is from genome assembly GCA_003317085.1 of Hucho hucho. NCBI lineage: Eukaryota > Metazoa > Chordata > Actinopteri > Salmoniformes > Salmonidae > Hucho > Hucho hucho. The sequence continues at coordinate 82,416 of QNTS01003733.1, read as the reverse complement.
CTCTCACAGACCTGTAACTTCTTCTTTAAGAGGCTCCTCTGTCCTCCACTCGTTACCTGTATTAATGGCACCTGTTTGAACTTGTTATCAGTTTAAAAGACACCTGTCCACAACCTCAAACAGTCACACTCCAAACTCCACTATGGCCAAGATCAAAGAGCTGTCAAAGGACACCAGAAACAAAATTGTAGACCTGCACCAGGTTGGGAAGACTGAATCTGCAATAGGTAAGCAGCTTGGTTTGAAGAAATCAACTGTGGGAGCAATTATTAGGAAATGGAAGACATACAAGACCACTGATAATCTTCCTCGATCTGGGGCTCCACGCAAGATCTCACCCCGTGGGGTCAAAATGATCACAAGAACGGTGAGCAAAAATCCCAGAACCACACGGGGGGACCTAGTGAATGACCTGCAGAGAGCTGGGACCAAAGTAACAAAGCCTACCATCAGTAACACACTACGCCGCCAGGGACTCAAATCCTGCAGTGCCAGACGTGTCCCCCTGCTTAAGCCAGTACATGTTCAGGCCCGTCTGAAGTTTGCTAGAGAGCATTTGGATGATCCAGATGAGGATTGGGAGAATGTCAGATGAAACCAAAATATAACTTTTTGGTAAAAACTCAACTCGTCGTGTTTGGAGGACAAAGAATGCTGAGTTGCATCCAAAGAACACCATACCTACTGTGAAGCATGGGGGTGGAAACATCATGCTTTGGGGCTGTTTTTCTGCAAAGGGACCAGGACGACTGATCCGTGTAAAGGAAAGAATGAATGGGGCCATGTATCGTGAGATTTTGAGTGAAAACCTCCTTCCATCAGCAAGGGCATTGAAGATGAAACGTGGCTGGGTCTTTCAGCATGACAATGATCCCAAACACACCGCCCGGGCAACGAAGGAGTGGCTTCGTAAGAAGCATTTCAAGGTCCTGGAGTGGCCTAGCCAGTCTCCAGATCTCAACCCCATAGAAAATCTTTGGAGGGAGTTGAAAGTCCGTGTTGCCCAGCGACAGCCCCAAAACATCACTNAAAAATCCTACAATGTGATTTTCTGGATTTCTTTTTCTCATTTCGTCTGTCATAGTTGAAGTGTACCTATGATGAAAATTACAGGCCTCTCTCATCTTTTTAAGTTGGAGAACTTGCACAATTGGTGGCTGACTAAATACTTTTTTGCCCCATTGTAATTATGGGAATGGAAACCAGGTGTGTAAAAAATGAAGACAAAACCAAAGGAAAATGAAAGATGGATCGGTGGCGGATAGAAGACCGGTGATGTCGACCGCCGAACGCCGCCCGAACAAGGAGAGGGACCAACTTCGGCTGAAGTCGTGACACCGGGGCTTAACTAGAGGTTCATAAAATTAGGGGGCTAATTCTCTATGTACCCATGCACTCTGTACTCCTTGTCGTCCTCGTCCTCTTCCTCTCTGTTGTCTTGCAACTTCGGTATTGTTAGGATCCATTGTTCCAAAGCACATGGACATGCCTCTAGGCCCTATTTATTGATCCTGCAATTCTGATTGGTGTGTTAACTATTATGAGGCTTAGTGTTCGCACCTGGTGAAAGGTGTGCTCTTTGAGTTGAGATTGTGATGACTTGAGTTAATTATATTGAGAGCATGTGTTTGCTGAATGAATATATAGTGCAATGAATGATTTATTTGGCAACTTTTGTGTAAGGTTTGGCAGAAAGAGTTTTGAATACTGAAATGTGTGGAAACAGGTGAATAGAGTTTACGGTTATGGGAAAAGTGTGTGCGTTTTTGGGAATGACGTAAGCGCATGGGTTTTTTGTGCTACAGGAACCAGTTTTTGTGTTTAAACTATCGAGAAAAACTGTAATTTATTTTAATTTCACCTTTATTTAACCAGGTAGGCCAGTTGAGAACAAGTTCTCAATTACAACTGTGACCTGGCCAAGATAAAGCAAAGCAGTGAGACAAAAACAACAACACAGAGTTACACATAGTCAATAACACAATAGAAAGATCTATGTACAGTGTGTACAAACATAGAAGAGTAGGGAGGTAAGGCAATAAATAGGCCATAGAGGTGAAATAATTACTATTTAGCATTTAGCAACACTGGAGTGATGGATGTGCAGATGATGATGTGCAAGTAGAGATACTGGGGTGCAAAAGAGCAAGAGGGTAAGTAATAATATGGGGATGAGGTAATTGGGTGTGCTATTTACAGGTTGGCTGTGTACAGGTACAGTGATCGGTAAGCTGCTCTGACAGCTGGTGCTTAAAGTTAGAGAGGAAGATATAAGACTCCAGCTTCAGTGATTTTTGCAATTCGTTCCAGTCATTGGCAGCAGAGAACTGGAAGGAAAGACGGCCAAAGGAGGTGTTGGCTTTGGGGGTGACCAGTGAAATATACCTGCTGGAGCGCGTGCTACGGGTGGGTGTTGCTATGGTGACCAGTGAGCTGAGATAAGGCGGGGCTTTACCTAGCAAAGTCTTACAGATGACCTGGAGTCAATGGGTTTGGCGACGGATATGTAGTGAGGGCCAGCCAATGAGAGCATACAGGTCGCAGTGGTGGGAAGTATATGGGGCTTTGGTGACAAAACGGATGGCACTGTGATAGCCTACATCCAATTTGCTGAGTGTTGGAGGCTATTTTGTAAATGACATCGCCGAAGTCAAGGATCAGTAGGATAGTCAGTTTTACGAGGGTATGTTTGGCAGCATGAGTGAAGGATGCTTTGTTGTGAAATAGGAAGCCGATTCTAGATCTAATTTTGGATTGGAGATGCTTAATGTGAGTCTGGAAGGAGAGTTTATAGTCTAACTAGACACCTAGGTATTTGTAGTTGTTCACATATTTTAAGTCAGAACCGTCCAGAGTAGTGATGCTAGTCGGGCGGGAGGGTGCGGGCAGCAATAGGTTGAAGAGCATGCACTTAGTTTTACTAGCATTTAAAAGCAGTTGGAGGCCACGGAAGGAGTGTTGTATGGCGTTGAAGCTCGTTTGGAGGTTCGTTAGCACAGTTTACAAAGAAGGGCCAGATGTATACAGAATGGTGTCGTCTGCGTAGAGGTGGATCAGAGAATCACCAGCAGCAAAAGATATACAGTATACAAAGAAAAGAGTCGGCAAGAGAATTGAACCCTGTGGCACCCCCATAGAGACTGCCAGAGGTCCGGACAACAGGCCCTCCGATTTGACACACTGAGCTCTATCTGAGAAGTAGTTGGTGAACCAGGCGAGACAGTCATTTGAGAAGCCAAGGCTATTGAGTCTGCTGATATAAATGCGATGACTGACAGAGTCGAAAGCCTTGGCCAGGTCGATGAAGACGGCTGCACAGTACTGTCTTTTACTGATGGCGGTTATGATATCAATTAGGACCTTGAGCATGGCTGAGGTGCACCAATGACCAGCTCGGAAACCAGATTGCATAGTGGAGAAGGTACGGTGGGATTCGAAATGGTCGGTGATCTGTTTGTTAACTTGGCTCTCGAAGATTTTAGAAAGGCAGGGCAGGATAGATATAGGTCTATAACAGTTTGGGTCTAGAGTGTCTCCCCCTTTGAAGAGGGGGACAACCGTGGCAGCTTTGGGGATGTCAGATGATACGAATTAGAGGTTGAATATAAAAGTAATAGGGGTTGCAACAATTTTGGCTGATAGTTTTGGAAAGAGAGGGTCCAGATTGTCTAGCCCAGTTGATTTGTAGGGATCCATATTTTGCTGCTCTTTCAGAACATCAGCTGTATGAATTTGAGATGTTGGCCGGGGTGGAAAGCATGGCAAGCCGTAGATCTATCGATTACGGCAAGCCGTAAACTATCGATTATCGTAGATTTATCGGTGGTGACAGTGTTTCCTATCCTCAGTGCAGTGGGCAACAATACAAGGCAGACGGTCTAGATTTATTTGTGCGTTAACTGGCAGAGTAATACTGGTGACTGAGGTAATAGAAGGTAACATAGTAATACTGGTGACTGAGGTAATAGAAGGTAACATAGTAATACTGGTGACTGAGGTAATATAGGGTAACATAGTAATACTGGTGACTGAGGTAATAGAAGGTAACATAGTAATACTGGTGACTGAGGTAATAGAAGGTAACATAGTAATACTGGTGACTGAGGTAATAGAAGGTAACATAGTAATACTGGTGACTGAGGTAATTGAAGGTAACATAGTAATACTGGTGACTGAGGTTATAGAAGGTAACATAGTAATACTGGTGACTGA
>QNTS01003733.1:23394-33620 GCA_003317085.1 Hucho hucho | reverse complement strand
TGTCTTTTATACAGGTAACGAGCTGAGATTAGGAGCACACTCTTAAAGGGAGTGCTCCTAATCTCAGCTTGTTACCTGTGTAAAAGACACCTGTCCACAGAAGCAATCAATCAATCAGATTCCAAACTCTCCACCATGGCCAAGACCAAAGAGCTCTACAAGGATGTCAGGGACAAGATTGTAGACCTACACAAGGCTGGAATGGGCTACAAGACCATCGCCAAGCAGCTTGGTGAGAAGGTGACAACAGTTGGTGCGATTATTCGCAAATGGAAGAAACACAAAAGAACTGTCAATCTCCCTCGGCCTGGGGCTCACCTCGTGGAGTTGCAATGATCATGAGAACGGTGAGGAATCAGCCCAGAACTACACGGGAGGATCTTGTCAATGATCTCAAGGTAGCTGGGACCATAGTCACCAAGAAAACAATTGGTAACACACTACGCCGTGAAGGACTGAAACCCTGCAGCGCCTGCAAGGTCCCCCTGCTCAAGAAAGCACATATACATGGCTGTCTGAAGTTTGCCAATGAACATCTGAATGATTCAGAGGACAACTGGGTGAAAGTGTTGTGGTCAGATGAGACCAAAATTTAGCTCTTTGGCATCAACTCAACTCGCCGTGTTTGGGGGAGGAGGAATGCTGCCTATGACCCCAAGAACACCATCCCCGCCGTCAAACATGGAGGTGGAAACATTATGCTTTGGGGGTGTTTTTCTGCTAAGGGGACAGGACAACTTCACCGCATCAAAGGGACGATGGACGGGGCCATGTACCGTCAAATCTTGGGTGAGAACCTCCTTTCCTCAGCCAGGGCATTGAAAATGGGTCGTGGATGGGTATTCCAGCATGACAATGACCCAAAACACACGGCCAAGGCAACAAAGGAGTGGCTCAAGAAGAAGCACATTAAGGTCCTGGAGTGGCCTAGCCAGTCTCCAGACCTTAGTCTCATAGAAAATCTGTGGAGGGAGCTGAAGGTTCGAGTTGCCAAACGTCAGCCTCGAAACCTTAATGACTTGGAGAAGATGGGACAAAATCCCTCCTGATATGTGTGCAAACCTGGTGGCCAACTACAAGAAACGTCTGACCTCTGTGATTGCCAACAAGAGTTTTGCCACCAAGTACTAAGTCATGTTTTGCAGAGGGGTCAAATACTTATTTCCCTCATTAAAATGCAAATCAATTTATAACATTTTTCACATGCGTTTTTCTGGATTTTTTTGTTGTTATTCTGTCTCTCACTGTTCAAATAAACCGACTGATCATTTCTTTGTCAGTGGGCAAACGTACAAAATCAGCAGGGGATCAAATACTTTTTTCCCTCACTGTATACTATTATATCCTATGTATACTATATATTCTATTCATATACTGTCCATAATGTCTATCATGTCTATACATCCCATCACATACAGTATTTACATCTATATTTATACTCTGGACTCTGACATTGCTTGTCCTAATATTTATATATTTCTAATTCCGTTCTTCTACTTTTAGATTTGTGTGTATTGTTGTGAATTGTTAGATACTACTGCACTGTTGGAGCTAGGAACACAAGCATTTTGCTGCACCCACAAAAACATGTGCTAAACCGAGGGTGTTCTTTAATGAAAGCCTCTCCAACATTATCAAGGTAGAATCAGGAATTCCCCAGGGCAGCTGTCTAGGCCCATTACTTTTTTCAATCTTTACTAACGACAACCTTTACTAAGCGAAAACCCGAGGAATTTCTGTCCTGGAAAAAGTGTTTTTGACACATTGCCTCATTTTGAACCCCTCCCTATTGAAAACAGCCATATCTGGGAGTAAGATTGCAGTACCTATTGCTTCCACTGGATGTCAACAGTCTCTAGACGGTGTTTGGTGATGTTAGGTTGCTCTGGATGGTAATAGAAGAAGAATTTCGAACTAGCCACAGGATGTAAACAGAAGAGGTGGCGCGTTCACGGGCTCGCGCGCGCTGTGGTTTTTTCCTTTCCTATTTTCCAGTTTATAATCCGGTTGAAATATTATAGTAACTATACATAAAAGTGTTCCTAAGGATACATTATCAATGATGTTTGATTGTTCTTGGACAAGTGTATAGGTTGAACACGTTCTCTTCATGGTTCAATGGGCAAGTGGACGCTGTATTTTATGAACATAACGCGCCAACCAAACGAAGATTTATGGATAACAAAAGAACCATTGGATATCTTCGTTGGACACTTGGGAAGCCCTCAGCAGAAGTTCTTCGAAAGGTAAGGGATTTTATATTAGCGATTTTATGCGTTTTATGAGACCCGCGTTGGTTATGGATTTATGCTAATGCATAAAATATGAGAGGGGCTATCCTCAAACAATCAAATCTTGTGCTTTCACCGTAAAGCCTTTTTGAAATCTGACAACGCTGTGATATTGCCAAGAGTCAGAGCTTTTGATGACTATGCAACACTGATGAATTGATGAATGTTTAATAATTCAACTTTTGGATTTTGAATTTGGCGCCTTACATTTCACCGGGTAGTGTCGGGAGCGGCCCGCTAGTGCCCCACCACTCCCTAAGTAGTTTTTAACAAAGAGCTGCAGTTAGTTTCAGAATGGGTGGCAAGGAATCAGTTAGTCCTAAATATTTCTACTACTAAAATCATTGTATTTGGGACAAATCATTCACTAAACCCTAAACCTCAACTACATCTTGTAACAAGTTGAGCAAGTTGAGCAAACTGTCATGGTCAAAGCATACTGATACAACAGTAGCTAAGATGGGGAGAAGTCTGTCCATAATAAAGTGCTGCTCTGCCTTTCTAACAGCACTATCAACAAGGCAGGTCCTACACGCCCTAGTTTTGTCGCACCTGGACTACTGTTCAGTCATGTGATCAGGTGCCACATAAAAGGACTTAGGAAAATTGCAATTGGCTCAGAACAGGGCAGCACGGCTGGCCTTTGGATACACAGAGAGCTAATATTAATAATATGCATGTAAATTTCTCCTGGCTCAAAGTGGAGGAGAGATTGACTTCATCACTACTTGTATTTATGAGAGGTATTGACATGTTGAATGAACCAAGCTGTCTGTTTAAACTACTGGCACACAGCTCAGACACCCATGCATACTCCACAAGACATGCCACCAGAGGTCTCTTCACAGTCCTCAAGTCCAGAACAGACTATGGGAGGGGCACAGCACTACATAGAGCCATGCCTACATGGAACTCTATTCCACATCAGGTACCTGATGCAGCAGTAGAATCTGATTTAAAAACACAGATAGAATGGAACAGAGGGACTGTGAAGCAACACAAACATAGGCACAGACACATGCATACACACACACACACACACACACAATAACATATTCACTATACACACACATGGATTTAGTACTGTAGATATGTGGTAGTGGTGGAGTAGGGGCCTGAGGGCAGACAGTGTTGTTAAAACTGTGAATGTATTGTAATGTTTTTAAAATTGTATAAACTGCCTTAATTTTGCTGGACCCCAGGAAGAGTAGCTGCTTCCTTGGCAGCTAATGGGGATCCATAATAAACCCCAGGAAGAGTAGCTGCTTCCTTGGCAGGAACTAATGGGGATCCATAATAAACCCAAGGAAGAGTAGCTGCTGCCTTGGCAGTAACTAATGGGGATCCATAATAAACCCCAGGAAGAGTAGCTGCTGCCTTGGCAGGAACTAACGGGGATCCATAATAAACCCCAGGAAGAGTAGCTGCTGCCTTGGCAGGAACTAATGGGGATCCATAAAAAACACCAGGAAGAGTAGCTGCTGCCTTGGAGGGAACTAATGGGGATCCATAATAAACACCAGGAAGAGTAGCTGCTGCCTTGGCAGGAACTAATGGGGATCCATAATAAACCCCAGGAAGAGTAGCTGCTGCCTTGACATGAACTAATGGGGATCCATAATAAACCCCAGGAAGAGTAGCTGCTGCCTTGGCAGGAACTAATGGGGATCCATAATAAACCCCAGGAAGAGTAGCTGCTGCCTTGGCAGGAACTAATGGGGATCCATAATAAACCCCAGGAAGAGTAGCTTCTGCCTTGGCATGGAACTAATGGGGATCCATAATAAACCCCCAGGAAGAGTAGCTGCTGCCTTGGCAGGAACTAATGGGGATCCATAATAAACCCCAGGAAGAGTAGCTGCTGCCTTGGCAGGAACTAATGGGGATCCCTAATAAACCCCAGGAAGAGTAGCTGCTGCCGTGGCAGCTAATGGGGATCCATAATAAACCCCAGGAAGAGTTTCTGCTTCCTTGGCAGGAACTAATGGGGATCCATAATAAACCCCAGGAAGAGTAGCTGCTGCCTTGTCAGGAACTAATGGGGATCCATAATAAACCCCAGGAAGAGTAGCTGCTGCCTTGGCAGGAACTAATGGGTATCCATAATAAACCCCAGGAAGAGTATCTGCTGCCTTGGCAGCTAATTGGGATCCATAATAAACCCCAGGAAGAGTAGCTGCTGCCTTGGATCCATAATAAATACAAATTTAAATACATGTTATTCGCTATACATTATACGCTACACGTCCGTGCCCTCTCTGGGGTATATTAAACCGTTGACGCTGAAGCTGTTGTAGAAGTGGCTGTTGAACTGTCCAGTCTGCCCCCCTCCGCTGAAGGTGTTGTAGAAGTGGCTGTTGAACTGTCCTTCCTGCCCCCCTCCGCTGAATGTGTTGCAGTACACTCCTCTGTTGAAGTGAGACAAGTTGTCTGCTGGGTGACCATGGACCCCGTGGCCCGAATCTGAGACCCCCGGGCAGTGACTGTCCTGGCCCGGAGCCTGCGTCGGGGTGTGGGTGGTGTGGTTGTAGTATGGGCTGCTATGGAGGGCTGTAATGTTCCTATTGGTCAACTCGTTGACCAACCCCAAAGAGCCAGTCTGTCTGCTGGGGGGACCAGAGGCACCTAGGGGCCCGGAGCCCAGCCCAGCCATACTGCTGAAGAAGTTATTAAAACACGGAGCGCCGCCGGACGCCAGGCCCGGGGGGGAGGAGCTCTTATGACCCTCACTGACCACCTCCATGTCTGGGGAGGCGGGGCCTATGAGCTGGGGGCTGTCCATGGTCTTGATGGACGGGGCTGCTCGGCCGTCCTCTGTCTTGGTGCCGTTAGTGGAGTCGGAGCGACGCTTCCTCTTCCTCCTGAAGTTCCCGTTGTCAAACATCTTCTCACAGTTAGGGTCCAACGTCCAGTAGTTTCCTTTACCTGGAACATGAAAAAATATATGTTTTATTTTTCACATCAGTATTACGACATATAATATAATTTACAGTATATTTATTTTCACATCAGTATTATGACATACAGGGCATCCGGAAAGTATTCAGACCCCTTCCTTTTTTCCACATTTTGTTACATTACAGTCCTATTCTAAAATGTATTAAATATTTTAATTTATTTTTATTTAACCTTTATTTAACTAGAAATGTCAGTTAAGAACAAATTCTTATTTACAATGACGGCCTACCCCGGCCAAACCTGGACAACGCTGGGCCAATTGTGTGCCACCCTGTGGGACTCCCAATCACGGCCGGATGTGATACAGCCTGGATTCAAACCAGGGACTGTAGTGACGCAGCGCCTTAGACCGCCATTTGGGACTCCACACAACAAATCCTCATCAATCTACACACAATACCTCATAATGACATCACAATACCTCATAATGACATCACAATACCTCATAATGACATCACAATACCTCATAATGACATCACAATACCTCATAATGACATCACAATACCTCATAATGACAAAGTGAAAACAGGTTTTTATACATTTTTGTAAATGTATTAATAATAAAAAACAGAAATACCTTATTTACATAAGTTTTCAGACCATTTTCCATGAGACTCGAAATTTAGCTCAGGTGCATCCTGTTTCCATTGATCGTCCTTGAGATGTTTCTACAACTTGATTGGAGTCCACCTGTGGTAAATTCAATTAATTGATCATGATTTGGAAGGAACACACCTATCTATATAAGGTCCCACAGTTGAAAGGGCATGTCAGAGCAAAAGCCAAACCATGAGGTCGAAGAAATTGTCCGTAGAGCTCCGAGACAGGGTTGTGTCGAGGCACAGATCTGGGGAAGGGTACCAAAAAACGTTTGCAGCATTGGAGGTCCCCAAGAACACAGTGGCCTCCATCATTCTTAAATGGAAGAAGTTTGGAACCACCAAGACTCTTCCTAGAGCTGGCCGCACAGCCAAACTGAGCAATCGGCGGTCACTCCAGAGTTCTTCTGTGGAGATGAGAGAACCTTCCAGAAGGACAACCATCTCTGCAGCACTCCAACAATCAGGCCTTTATGGCAGAGTGGCTAGACGGAAGCCACACCTCAGTAAAAGGCACGACAACCCACTTGGAGTTTGCCAAAAGGCACCTAAAGGACTCTCAGACCATGAGAAACAAGATTCTCTGGTCTGATGAAACCTAGATTGAATTATTTGTCCTGAATGCCAAGCGTCACATCTGGAGGAAACCTGGCACCTTCCCTACGGTGAAGCATGGTGGTGGTGGCAGCATCATGCTGTGGGGATGTTTTTCAGCAGCAGGGACTGGGTGACTAGTCAGGATCGAGGGAAACATGAACAGAGAAAAGTACAGAGCGATCCAACCTGACAGAGCTTGAGAGGATCTTCAGAGAAGAATGGAGAAACTCCCCAAATACAGGTGTACCAAGCTTGTAGTGTCATACCCAAGAAGACTCGAGGCTGTAATGGCTGCCAAAGGTGCTTCAACAAAGTACTGAGTAAAGGGTCTGAATACGTATGTAAATGTGATATTTCTGTTTGTTTTATTTTTTATATATTACCTAACATTTCTGAAAACCTATTTTTGCTTTGTCATTATGGGGTATTGTGTGTAGATTGATGATGGAAAAAAACAGTTGAATCCATTTTAGAATACAAAATGTGGAAAAAGTCAAGGGGTCTGAATACTTTCCTAATGCAATGTATATCCAATGAAGAACCGCAGAGTGACATGCTCATCTTAAACTTGAGAATACCGAACAATATTACAGATAAAAGAAATGAGGACTGTAAAGTCTAAAGGTTGTGTTGGGTGCAGGAATAAAACACTGACGAGCCTCTCCTTCCTTTATATGGAATGTACACATTCACACAATGGGAAAGGAAAGGGGGGATTCCTAGTCAGTTGTACAACCGAATGCCTTCAACTGAAATGTGTCTTCCGCATTAAACCCAACCCCTCTGAATCAGAGAGGTGCGGGGGGCTGCCTTAATCAACATCCACGGCGCCCAGGGAAGAACGACAGATTTTTACCTTGTCAGCTCAGGCATTCGATCCAGCAACCTTTCAGTTATTGGCCCAACGCTCTAACCACTAGGACACCTGCCCACAATGTAATGCAGTAGTATGGTGCACATTATCACCTAATACTCTGGCTTTTGATTTGGAACGATGCACTGATGAGGAAGCCAATGTCTTGGTAGCTATTCATTTTAGTGAGTGTGACAAGGGTTGGTGAGGATAGTGTCATTCCCCGGAATCTGGGTGCTCTGCCCTGCTCTGCTCTGTGCGCTCCAGGGTTAGGATTATCAAACCTTTTATCTATAACCTGCCATGGTAGGAAACTGAATGGCCACTCAGTATGCGAGTGAAGCCTCTAATAACAAGCTGTTATGGTGTAATCCCTAAAGTTTCCTATTTCTAACAAACTGTTGGGATGAACCTATAGAATAATATACAGGGCCTTCAGAAAGTATTCACACCCCTTGACTTATTCCATATTTTGTTGTTGTTACAAAGTGGGATTAAAATGGATTAAATTGTCATTTTTTTGTCAACGATCTACACAAAATACTCTGTAATGTCAAAGTGGAAGAAAAATTCTAACATTTGAAGGAAAAAAAGAACTAAAACACTAACATATCTTGATTAGATAAGTATTCAACCCTCTGAGTCAATGGATGTTGGAATCACCTTTGGCAGCGATTACAGCTACCAATAGGTGCCTTTCTCTGCGAGGCATTGGAAAACCTCCCTGGTCTTTGTGGTTGAATCTGTGTTTGAAATTCACTGCTGGACTGAGGGACCTTACAGATAATTGTATGTGTTGGGGTACAGAGATGAGGTAGTCATTCAACTATCATGTTAAACACTATTATTGCACACAGAGTCCATGCAACTTATTATGTGAGTTGTTATGCACATTGTTACTCCGGAACTTATTTAGGCTTTCCATAACAAAGGGGTTGAATACTTATTGACTCAAGATATTTCAGGCTGGGTTTCTATACAGCACTTTGTGACATCAGCTGATGTAAGAAGGGTTTCATAAATACATTTGATTTGATAATTCAGCATTTAATCTTTTGTTAATTTAATTAATTCCACTTTGATATTATGGGGTATTGTGTGTAGGCCAGTGACACAATATCTCAATTTAATCCATTTTAAATTAGCGCTGTAACACAACAACATTTGAACAACATTTGGAAAAAGTCAAGGGGTGTGAATACTTTGTGAAGGCTCTGTATATTCTAATCTACGTACCGACACATAGTTCTACTTCCCATGAGAGAGCAGAAGGCCATTCATGCATTATATTAGACTCTTCACATCCTAAATCTATGGAATATCATATAACACCAGTCATAGTCCTGCTAATAAGACTTTATATATTTGATATTCATTAAATATTCACTATAATACGCATTCTAGCCTTCAAAATCAAGGAAAAGTAGAAAATGAACAATTACCAGGATATGGGATAAGCCATTATTTCATCCAACTGATTTTAACTGACATGATAGCCTGCAATCGGTCATAGGCCTACACAACAGCTTCACATAGCCTACCTGAGTCATTAACATATAACATCATATCTACAAATGGGCCTAGAACATGTATAGGTTACAAATAGATGTTACAATAACAGAATAGAATAATAATACCTGGGTCATCCTCGTCGCGGGGGACCTTTTTAAAACAGTCGTTGAGTGACAGATTGTGTCGGATAGAGTTCTGCCACCCCACCTTGCTCTTCTTGTAGAACGGGAAGTTATCAGCGACATACCGGTAGATCTGACTCAGGGTCAACTTCTTGTCGTGCACGTTCTGGATCGCCATAGCGATGAGCGCCGAGTAGGAGTAGGGAGGACGGACCAGCTTTAGCAACTCCTCCTGACTGGCGATGGACAGCCAACCCAGGTCTGGACCCCCGAACCCGGGGGAGTTGGTGAGGAACTGCCGCTGTGTCCCGTAGGAAGGCGGCATGAAGGATGCGGAGTTGACAGCGGGCCTGTTCAGCCAAAGGTATGGGCTGGGGGAGGATGTGTAATCTCCGAAGCCGTATCCAGATGGCCTCTGTGCGCCCTGGAAGGTCTGCTGGTGGTGATACATGCTTAAATTGTCGCAGTAGACTGCCATCTCCGGCGGCTCCTGGGTGCCCTTGGGCTGAGGTTGGAGAGAGCTGGCGGCTGGAGAGGAGCTGTGGTGGACTGAAGAGTCGATGGAGTTCATGCTCCACGCGGGAGGACAACCCCAAGACAATAGGAACGCTACAGCAACGGGTTAGAACGGATGAGCAGGTTCCACACAAGCAACAGCGGCAACAAGTAGCAGAAGTGTATACCTTCAGGCCGACAGTTTGTCATTCAGACAGATCACCTCTAGAAGCCAGTAGACACCCACTGCCTGGTTGGAGGTGTGGTCATGCAACTTGAACCGACATGCACAGGTGAGAAAGACAAGAACTCGACGGTGACGGTTTCCTTGAAATGTCATTTCCATTGAAAAATATGACTTGAAAATGATTCAAATCAGCGTCTTTAGGATAGATCTAATATATAAAATACTTCCCATTATTTTATCCAAAGCCTTAGCCTAAATGATTAAAATGTTCTCACTGTTGTTACAATTAGAAGGCTACTATTATTATACATATCATATCATTGTAATAATAAGTAATAATAATACATTATAAGTAGTAGTATTACCATTAGTAGGATTGGTATAACATCAGTAGTAGTATTACCATTAGTAGGATTGGTATAACATCAGTAGTAGTATTACCATTAGTAGGATTGGTATAACATCAGTAGTAGTATTACCATTAGTAGGATTGGTATAACATCAGTAGTAGTATTACCATTAGTAGGATTGGTATAACATCAGTAGTAGTATTACCATTAGTAGGATTGGTATAACATCAGTAGTAGTATTACCATTAGTAGGATTGGTATA
>QNTS01003733.1:0-11113 GCA_003317085.1 Hucho hucho | reverse complement strand
TGATGTCATAATACACCTTTATTTAACCAGGTAGTTCTATCTGATGTCGTAATACTGTTTATTTCCCCTTTATTTAACCAGGTAGTTCTATCTGATGTCATAATACACCTTTATTTAACCAGGTAGTTCTATATGATGTCGTAATACTGTTTATTTCCCCTTTATTTAACCAGGTAGTTCTATCTTATGTCATAATACTGTTTATTTCCCCTTTATTTAACCAGGTAGTTCTATCTTATGTCATAATACTGTTTATTTCCCCTTTATTTAACCAGGTAGTTCTATCTGATGTCATAATACTGTTTATTTCACCTTTATTTAACCAGGTAGTTCTATCTGATGTCATAATACACCTTTATTTAACCAGGTAGTTCTATATGATGTCGTAATACACCTTTATTTAACCAGGTAGTTCTATCTGATGTCATAATACAGGGAGGCCAGTTGAGAACAAGTTCTCATTTACAACTGCAACCTGGCCAAGATAAAGCAAAGCAGTTCGACACACACAACAACACAGAGTTACACATTGGAGTAAACAAACATACAGTCAATAATACTGTAGAAAAAAAACAAATCTATATACAATGTGTGCAAATGAGGTAGGATAAGGAACATAAGGCAATAAATATGCCATGGTGGCGAAGTAATTACAATATAGCAATTCAACACTGGAATGGTAGATGTGCAGAAGATGAATGTGCAAAGTAAAAATACTGGGGTGCAAAGGAGCAAGATAAATAAATGACTACGGTAGGGGATGAGGTAGTTGGTTGGGCTATTAACAGATGGGCTATGTACAGGTGCAGTGATCTGTGAGCTGCTCTGACAGCTGGCGCTTAAAGCTAGTGAGGGAGATTTCAGTGATTTTTGTAGTTCGTTCCAGTCATTGGCAGCAGAGAACTGGAAGGAAAGGCGGCCAAAGGAGGAATTGACTTTGGGGGTGACCAGTGAGATATACCTGCTGGAGCGCGTGCTACGGGTGGGTGCTGCTATGGTTACCAGCAAGCTGAGATAAGGCGGGGCTTTACCTAGCAGGGACTTGTAGATGACCTGGAGCCAGTGGGTCTGGCGACGAGTATGTAGCGAGGGCCAGCCGACTAAAGCATACAGGTCGCAGTGGTGGGTGGTATAAGGGGCTTTGGTGAGAAAGCGGATGGCACTGTGATAGACTGCATCCAGTTTGCTGAGTAGAGTATTGGAAGCTGTTTTGTAGATGACATCGCCGAAGTCGAGGATCGGTAAGATCGTCAGTTTTACTAGTACAAGTTTGGCAGCATGAGTGAAGGAGGCTTTGTTGCGAAATAGAAAGCCGATTCTAGATTTGATTTTGGATTGGAGATGTTTAATGTGAGTCTGGAAGGAGAGTTTACAGTCTAGCCAGACACCTAGGTATTTGTAGTTGTCCACATATTCTAGGTCAGAGCCGTCCAGGGTAGTGATGCTAGTCGGGCGGGCGGGTGCAGGCAGCAAACGGTTGAAAAGCATGCATTTGGTTTTACTAGCGTTTAAGAGCAGTTGGAGGCCATGGAAGGAGTGTTGTATGGCATTGAAGCTCGTTTGGAGGTTAGTTAACTCAGTGTCCAAAGAAGGGCCAGAAGTGTACAGAATGGTGTTGTCTGCATAGAGGTGGATCAGAGAATCACCAGCAGCAAGAGCGACATCATTGATGTATACAGAGAAGAGAGTCGGCCCGAGAATTGAACCCTGTGGCACCCCCATAGAGACTGCCAGAGACCCGGACAACAGGCCCTCCGATTTAACACACTGAACTCTGTCTGCAAAGTAATTGGTGAACCAGGCGAGGAAATCATTTGAGAAACCAAGGCTGTTGAGTCTGCCGATAAGGATGTGGTGATTGACAGAGTCGAAAGCCTTGGCCAGAAGAAATAAGAAGAACTTGCAACAAGGCCAGCATCCCGGAGTCGCCTCTTCACTGTTGACGTTGAGACTGGTGTTTTGTTTTCTTTATTATGGATCCCCATTAGCTGCTGCCAAGGCAGCATCTACTCTTCCTGGGGTCCGGCAAAATTAAGTCAGTTTTACAATTTTAAAAACATTATAATACATTCCTTACGTAATTTACAACACACTAAGTGCATACTCCACTTCCACATATCAACAACCTATGTTATACAATGTATGTTATCATGTGTGTGCTTATGCATGTGTCTGTGCTGCTTTACAGTACCCGCTGCTCCATAAGGTGTGTTTTTATCTGTTCTCTAAATCTGATTCTACTGCTTGCATCCATTACCTGATGTGGATTAGAGCCTCCCATAGTCTGTGCTGGACTTGGGGACTCTGAAGAGACCTCTGGCAGCATGTCTTGTGGTGTATGCATGGGTGTCTGAGCTGTGTTATTGTTGTATAAACAGACAGCTCGGTGCTTTCAACATGTCAATACCTCTCACAAATACAAGTAGCGATGAACTCTACTTTGAGCCAGTAGAGATTGACATGCGTATTGTTTGCTCTCTGTGTACATCCAAAGGCCAGCCGTGCTGCCCTGTTCTGAGCCAATTGCAATTTTCCTAAGTCCCTCTTTGTGGCACCTGACCACACAACTGAACAGTAGTCCAGGTGCGACAAAACTAGAGCCTGTAGGACCTGCCTTGTTCATAGTGCTTTTAAAAAAGGTAGAGCAGCGCTTTATTATGGACAGACTTCTCCCCATCTTAGCTACTGTTGTATCAGTTTAGTAACCTCATTTTCCACGTTATATATAACAAGATTTAGTTGTGGATTAGGGTTTAGTGAATGATTCATCCCAAATACAATGCTTTTAGTTTTTTAAATATTTAGGACTAACTTATTACTGGCCACCCATTCTGAAACTAACTGCATCTCTTTGTTAGTTGTTGCAGTCATTTCAGTTGCTGTAGTAGCTGACGTGTATAGTGTTGAGTCATCCGCATACACAGCAACACTGGCTTTACTCAAAGCCAGTGGCATGTCGTTAGTAAAGATTGAAAAAAGTAAGGGGCCTAGACAGCTGCCCTGGGGAATTCCTGATTCTTCCGGGATTATGTTGGAGAGGCTTCCATTGAAGAACAACCTCTGTGTTCTGTTAGACAGGTAACTCTTTATCCACATTATAGCAGGGGGTGTAAAGCCAGAACACAAGTTTTGCCAGCAGCAGACTATGATCGATAATGTCAAAAGCTGCACTGAAGTCTAACAAAACAGCCCCCACAATCATTTTATCATACATTTCTCTCAGCCTATCATCAGTCATTTGTGTAACAAGACAGAGGCGGATGCAAGATGCAAGCAACGATGGTTTAATGAACACAGTACAGAGGGGCAACAGGACAGACAGACTATACTCAGAAGGGATCTGACGCAGGGACTAGGACGGACCATCCGATGATGGAGTGAAGAACAGCGTGCTGGGAATGTCCAGATGGGGAGGAAGGAACACAGCAGAAAATCCACACAAGGAGGGCGAGAGACGAGCACAGAAACCCGACACGACATCAGGGAAGTCACAACGATCTGACAACATGAAACACCAGTCACTGAACATATAAAGGGAAAGGTAAGTGGTTACAGCTGGCGCAGAAAATCAGACCGAGATTGGGAACCACGCCCACACACCCACTCAAACACACCAGAGGGGAGGGGGAGAGAGAGAGAGAGAGAGAGAGAGAGAGAGAGAGAGAGAGAGAGAGAGAGAGGCAGTGGATTCATAAACCGTGACACATTTGTGTAAGTGCTGTGCTTGTTGAATGTCCTTCCCTATAAGCGTGCTGAAAGTCTTTTGTTTAGTGTAAATTAGCATTGTATCTGGTCAAAACTTTACTAATGTCACGTCCTGGCCATAGATAGCTCTCTGGCTTCTCTATGGTGTTTTGGTCAGGACGTGACCAGGGGGGTTTTTGTTCTATGTGGTGTATTTCTATGTTGTTTTTTTATGTTGGTTCCCAATTAGAGGCAGCTGGTTGTCGTTGCCTCTAATTGGGAATCCTATTTAAGTTGGTTCCCTTCCCCACCTGCCTTGTGGGTTATTGATTTTGTGTTTAGTACCTGTGTGCTATACACTATATGTTACGGTCAGTTGTTGCTTTTGTTGTTTGTGTTTAGTACCTGTGTGTGCTACACTGATGTTACGGTCTGTTCTTTCTTTATTGTTTTGTATGTTCCACATTAATTAAAAGATGTGTAACTCCATCCGCACTGCACCTTGGTCCGCTTCTGTACAAGATCGTGACAACTAAGGGTTGGCAACAAGCTGATTGGTCGGTTATTTGAGCCAGTAAAGGGGGCTTTACCATCTTAGGGCACACAGTTTCTAGTAGGCTTAAATTGAAGATATGGCAAATAGGAGTGTGTTACGTTGGGAGTTTAGAAGCAGGTGCAAATGCGAACATGGAACTATACAACATAGGAGTAGCGTCTAGACATGAACAAACAGAAACAATACTGCCTGGGGAAGGAACCTAAGGGAGTGCCAGATAAAGGGGAGGTAATGGAGAACATGTGTGCTTGATGAGGCGCAGGTGCATGTAATTATGAAATGATGATGATGATGATTCCAGGGAACGGTGGTTAGTAAACCGGCGACGTCGAACGAGGGAGGGGAGGAGCGGGAGTACCCATCCTGACGATACCGGCCAGAGGAACAGCCTGAGGATGAGGAGCGGGCCGGTCAGCGTGCCGACGATGGAAATCACAGATGTTTTTATTTTATTTCACCCTCATTTAACCAGGTAGGCCAATTGAGAACAAGATCTCATTTACAACTGCGACCTGGCCACGATAAGCAAAGCAGTGCGACAAAAAACAAACAAAGTTACACATGGGATAAACAAACGTACAGTCAATAACACAATAGAAAAAATCTATATACAGTGTCTCTAAATGTAGTAAAATTAGGGAGGTAAGGCAATAAATAGGCCATAGTGGCGAAATAGTTACAATTTAGCATTAACACTGGAGTGATAGATGTACAGATGATGATGTGCGAGTAGAGATACTGGGGTGCAAAGGAGCAAAAAGAAATAACAATATGGGGATGAGGTAGTTGAGTGGTGTCACGTCCTGGCCATAGAGAGCCCTCTGGGTTCTCTATGTTTTAGGTCAGGACTTGACTAGTTGGGTATCTATGTTACAATTTCTATGTTTTGGTTTTTGTATGGTTCCCAATTAGAGGCAGCTGATTCTCGTTACCTCTAATTGGGGACCATACTTAGTTTGTCCTCTCCCCACCTGTGTTGTGGGTTATTGAATGTTTGTGTTTCATGTTAGTGCCTGTGCTCTACACACGTTTGTCCGATCAGTCATTTTCTTTTGTTGTTTTTGTATTGTTCCATATTAGAATAAATATGTGGAACTCAATGCACGCTGCGCCTTGGTCCAGTTATTTTGACGATCGTGACAGAATAACCCACCACACCAGGACCAAGCAGCGTGCCCAGGAGGAGAAGGTGTTTTGGATCTGGTAAGAGATTCTGGGGGGTAGTGAGACTCTTCCCTGGCGGGAGTCGCCGAGGAGTAAGGAGAAACAGAGAGGACGCCGGGGTTCGCGACCACACGCAGCCCAGGGGGCACATGGGACGTATGGCCGAGACGAGGCGAGAGACAGAGTTTAGGGAAGGTTACAGGAGAGAGGAATTGGCGAGGAATGAGCTGCAGCGCAGGCGCCTAGAGGAGCGTCTGTCCAGCCCAGTACGTCCTACGTCAGCTCCCCGCACTCGACCTGAAGTGCGTGTCGTCAGTCCGGTGAGACCTGTGCCGGCTCCACGCACCAGGCCTCCAGTGCGCCCTCTCAGTCCGGTGAATCCTGTGCCGGCTCCACGCACTTGCCCTGAAGTGCGTGTCATCAGTCCGGTGAGACCTGTGCCGGCTCCACGCACCAGGCCTCCAGTGCGCCTTCTCAGCCCGGTACGGCCCGCACCGGAGCCGCCACCAACACCAAAATGCCCACCCGAACCCCCCCATTGACTTCTGGTTTGCGACCGGAGTCCGCACCTTTGGGGGGGGGAGCCCTCTGGGTTCTCTATGTTTTAGGTCAGGACTTGACTAGTTGGGTATCTATGTTACAATTTCTATGTTTTGGTTTTTGCATGGTTCCCAATTAGAGGCAGCTGATTGTCGTTACCTCTAATTGGGGACCATACTTAGTTTGTCCTCTCCCCACCTGTGTTGTGGGTTATTGAATGTTTGTGTTTGATGTTAGTGCCTGTGCTCTACACACGTTTGTCCGATCAGTCATTTTCTTTTGTTGTTTTTGTATTGTTCCGTATTAGAATAAATATGTGGAACTCAATGCACCCTGCGCCTTGGTCCAGTTATTTTAACAATCGTGATAGGTGGGCTATTTACAGAGGGGCTGTGTACAGGTGCAATGATCGGTAAGCTGTTCTGACAGCTGATGCTTAAAGTTAGTGAGGGAGATATGTCTCCAGCTTCAGAGATTTTTGCAATTCGTTCCAGTCATTGGCAGCAGAGAACTGGAAGGAAAGGTGGCCAAAGGAAGTGTTTTGGCTTTGGGGATGACCAGTGAAATATACCTGTTGGAACATGTGCTACGGGTGCGTGTTGCTATGGTGACCAGGGAGCTTAGATAAGGCGGGGCTTTACCTAGCAAAGACTTATAGACGGCCTGGATCCAGTGGGTTTGGTGCCGAATATGAAGCGAGGGCCAGCCAACAAGAGCATACAGGTCGCAGTGGTGGGTAGTATATGGGGCTTTGGTGACAAAACGGATGGCACTGTGATAGACTACATCCAATTTGCTGAGTGGGGTGCTGGAGGCTATTTTGTAAATGACATCGCCGAAGTCAGGGATCGGTAGGATAGTCAGTTTTACAAAGGTATGTTGTTGGGATACAGAATGTCGTCCACCGGAACCCAACACCGCTTCTCTGGACCATACCCCTCCCAGTCCACCAGGTACTGGAGCTGACCCCAACAATGTCTGGAATCCAGTAGGGATCTGACGGCATAGGCGGGAGCTCCCTCGACGTCCGGGGGGGGTTGGGGGTGGAGTGGAGTGGTGTTGTGTTGTGTGGGACAGCATCAGCCAGGGGACCAGGAACAAC
This sequence comes from Hucho hucho, assembly GCA_003317085.1. Taxonomy (NCBI): domain Eukaryota; kingdom Metazoa; phylum Chordata; class Actinopteri; order Salmoniformes; family Salmonidae; genus Hucho; species Hucho hucho. The sequence continues at coordinate 4,067 of QNTS01003733.1, read as the reverse complement.
TGGCCTGAGAAGGCAGACATGAAAAGAAGGTGAGATACGGTAGTCACTGGGAAGCTGTAACCTATAAGTCACCTCATTGACCCTCCGGAGAACCTTGAACAGCCCCACAAACCGGGGACTTGCAGGGCAGGTGGAGTGGAAGGTTCCTGGTCAAATCAAATCAAATTGTATTTGTCACATACACATGGTTAGCAGATGTTAATGCGAGTCTAGCGAAATGCTTGTGCTTCTAGTTCCGACCATGCAGTAATATCTAACAAGTAATCTAACAAATTCACAACTACCTTATACACACAAGAGTAAAGGAATGAATACGACTATGTACATATAAATATATGGATGAGCGATGGCTGACCGGCGTAGGCAAGATGCAGTAGATGGTATAGAGTACAGTATATACATATGAGATAAGTAATGTAGGATATGTAAACATTATATAAATGGCATTGTTTAAAACTACTTAGGGAGCAGTGGTGCACTTACGCTAAGGTAACTGAGCTAAATGACTATTGCCCCTTAGCACTCACTTCCGTCATCATGAAATGCTTTGAGAGACTAGTCAAGGATCATATCACCTCCATCCCGCCAGACACCCTGGACCCACTCCAATGGACCCACTCCTCTCCTGTACTCCCTGTTTACCCATGACTTACCCACGCAGTCATGGGTAAACAGGGAGTACAGGAGAGGAGTGGGTCCATTGGAGTGGGTCCAGGGTGTCTGGCAGGATGGAGGTGATATGATCCTTGACTAGTCTCTCAAAGCACTTCATGATGACGGAAGTGAGTGCCATGGGGCGATAGTCATTTAGCTCAGTTACCTTAGCTTTCTTGGGAACAGGAACAATGGTGGCCCTCTTGAAGCATGTGGGAACAGCAGACTGGGATAGGGACTGATTGAATATGTCCATAAACACACCAGCCAGCTGGTCTGCGCATGCTCTGAGGACACGGCCAGGGATGCCATCTGGGCCAGCAGCCTTGCGAGGGTTAACACATTGGCTTGCGGTGAAGGAGAGCCCGCAGGTTTTGGTAGCGGGCCGTGTCGGTGGCACTGTATTGTCCTCAAAGCGAGCAAAGAAGTTGTTTAGTTTGTCTGGGAGCAGGACGTCGTGGTCCGCGACGGGGCTGGTTTTCTTTTTGTAGTCCGTGATTGACTGTAGACCCTGCCACATTCCTCTCGTGTCTGAGCCGTTGAATTGTGACTCTACTTTGTCTCTATATTGACGCTTAGCTTGTTTGATTGCCTTGCTGAGGGAATAGCTACACTGTTTGTATTCAGTCATGTTTCTGGTAGCCTTACCCTGGTTAAAAGCAGTGGTTCGCGCTTTCAGTTTTGCGCGAATGCTGCCATCAATCCACTGTTTCTGGTTGGGGAAGGTTTTAATAGTTGCTATGGGTAAAACATCACCGATGCACTTGCTAATAAACTCGCTCACCGAATCAGCGTATACATCAATGTTGTTGTCCGACGCTATTCGGAACATATTGCTCGAAGCAATCTTGCAGCGTGGAATCAGATTGGTAGGACCAGCGTTGAATAGACCTGAGAACGGGCATTTCCTGTTTTAGTTTCTGTCTGTAGGCTGGGAGCAACAAAATGGAGTCATGGTCAGACTTGCCGAAAGGTGGGTGGAGAATAGCCTTGTATGCATCACGGAAGTTAGAGTAACAATGATCCAGGATTTTACCAGCCCGGGTGGCACATTCGATATGCTGATAAAATTTCGGGAGCCTTGTTTTCAAATTAGCCTTATTAAAATCCCCAGCCACAATAAATGCAGCCTCAGGATATGTGGTTTCCAATTTACATAGAGTCCAATACATTTATTTCAGTGCCGTCGATGTGGCAGCTTGAGGGGGGATGTACACGGCTGTGATTATAATCGAGGAGAATTCTCTTGGTAGATAATGCGGTCGGCATTTGATTGTAAGGAATTCTATGTCAGGTGAACAAAAGGACTTGAGTTCCTGTATGTTGTTATGATCACACCATATCTCGTTAATCATAAGACACACCCCCCCGCCCTTCTTCTTACCAGATAGATGTTTGTTTCTGTCGGCGCGATGCGTGGAGAAACCAGGTGGCTGTACCGACTCTGATAACGTGTCCTGAGTGAGCCATGTTTTCGTGAAGCAAAGAACGTTGCAGTCTCGGATGTCTCTCTGGAAGGCAACCCTTGCTCTGATTTCGTCCACTTTGTTCTCCAGAGACTGGACATTGGCAATTAGAATACTCGGGAGAGGTGCACGATGCGCCCGTCTACGTAGCTTGACCAGAAGACCGCCGCGTTTCCCCCTTCTCCTGCGCCGCCGTTGTTTTGAGTTGCCGGCTGGGATCCTGTCTATTGTCCTAGTTGGTGGATCAAACAGAGAATCCGCTTCGGGAAAGTCGTATTCCTGGTCGTAATGTTGGTAAGTTGACGTTGCTCTTATATCCAATAGTTCCTCCTGGTTGTATGTAATAAAACTTAATATTTCCCGGGGTAACAATGTAAGAAGTAATACATAAAAAAACTAAATACTGCATAGTTTCCTGAGAACGTGAAGCGAGGCTGCCATCTCTGTCAGCGCCGGAAGTCGATAGAGAGCCTGACGCGATCCCCAGGAGGGAGCACTGGACTCTCACTGCGGTGGCGGTCTGCCTGCTCCTTCTGACTGTGGACGGCGTGCTGGAGTCTCACTCCACACTTCTGCGTGCCTGAACCACTCATCAACCGCAGGAGCGTCGGTCTGGCCGGGTTCCACGGAGCCAGAGCCGGCTGAAAACCCAGAACACACTGGAAGGGAGTCAGCCTGGTGGAGGAGTGACAAAACAAATTCTGGGCATACTCCGCCCATGGAAGGAATCGGGCCCACTCTCCCTGGCGGTCCTGCAGTGACTCCTTAGGAACCTTCCCAGCTCCTGGTTCATCCTCTCCACCTGCCTGTTGGACTGAGGCCTATATCCGGAAGTGAGGCTGACTGTGACCCCGAGATTCTCCATAAAGGCTCTCCATACCCATGATGTGAAATGGGACCCACGGTCGGAGACAATGAAAATCTATCCACAACCAAAATTGTGTTGTGAAACTGTCAGAGGATAGGAGATCATTGACAAAGTCAATTAATAGATGAGACAAGGGACTTTGAGGCACGGGAAGAGGAAAGAGTTTCTCTGCTGGAGCGTGTCAGGGAGACTTAGTTTGGCAACAGAACTGGAGTTGATGTAGCGGGTAACATCCTGCGCCAAGGTGGGCCACCAATACTGCTTGGAGAGTTATTGTATAGTATGAGTGGTCCCATTTCTACCTTCAAATGAATACATTTCTGGTGGTAAATTAATACATTTCTGATGGTAAATGAACACATTTCTACCTTCAAAGGAACACATTTCTACCTTCAAATGAACACATTTCTACCTTCAAAGGAACATATTTCTACCTTCAAATGAACACATTTCTACCTTCAAAGGAACACATTTCTACCTTCAAATGAACACATTTCTACCGGCAAAGGAACACATTTCTACCTTCAAAGCAACACATTTCTGGTGGTAAATGAACACATTTCTACCTTCAAAGGAACAGATTTCTACCTTCAAATGAACACATTTCTACCTTCAAAGGAACAGATTTCTACCTTCAAATGAACACATTTCTACCTTCAAATGAACACATTTCTACTTTCAAATAAACACATTTCTATCAGCAAAGGAACACATTTCTACCTTCAAATTAACACATTTCTACCTTCAAAGGAACATATTTCTACCTTCAAATGAACACATTTCTACTTTCAAATGAACACATTTCTATCAGCAAAGGAACACATTTCTACCTTCAAATGAACACATTTCTACCTTCAAATGAATACATTTCTGGTGGTAAATGAATAAATTTCTGGTCGTAAATGAACACATTTCTACCTTCAAAGGAACACATTTCTACCTTCAAATGAACACATTTCTACATTCAAATGAACACATTTCTACCTTCAAATGAAAACATTTCTACCTTCAAAGGAACACATTTCTACCTTCAAAGGAACACATTTCTACCTTCAAATGAACACATTTCTACCTTCAAA